>CM038672.1:708960900-709169603 GCA_021605145.1 Aegilops bicornis
TCGTTTTTGGAACAAACGCAATCCAGCAGACTTGGAGTGGACGTCAAGGAAGCAATGAGGCGGCCACGAAGCAGGGAAGCGCGCTCAGGGGGGTACGCGCGCGCCCCACGCTCGTGGGCCCCTCGTGGATCCCCTGAACGGCTTCTTTCGCCTATATATACGCATATACCCTAAAAACATCCGAGAGCACCACGAACCCTATTTCCACCGCCGCAACCTTCTGTACCCGTGAGATCCCATCTTTGGGCCTTTTCTGGCGCTTCGCCGGAGGGGGAATCGATCACGGAGGGCTTCTACATCAACACCATAGCCTCTCCGATGATGTGTGAGAAGTTTACCTCGGACCTTTGGGTCCATAGTTATTACCTAGATGGCTTCTTCTCTCTCTTTGGATCTCAATACAAAGTTCTCCTCGATCTTCTTAGAGATCTATTCGATGTAATTATTTTTGCGGTGTGTTTGTCGAGATCCGATGAATTGTGGGTTTATGATCAAGATTATCTATGAACAATATTTGAATCTCGTCTAAATTCTTTTATGTATGATTTATTATCTTTGCATGTCTCTTCGAATTATCAGTTTCGTTTGGCCTACTAGATTGATCTTTCTTGCAATGGGAGAAGTGCTTATCTTTGGGTTCAATCTTATGTGTCCTTTTCCCAAAGGATGAGGGGCAGCAAGGCATGTATTAAATTGTTGCCATAGAGGATAAAAAGATGGGGTTTATATCATATTGCTTGAGTTTATCCCTTTACATCATGTCATCTTGCCTAATGCATTACTCTGTTCTTATGAACTTAATACTCTAGATGGATGCTGGATAGTGCTGGATGTGTGGAGTAATAGTAGTAGATGTTGAATCGTTTCGATCTACTTGTCGCGGACGTGATGCACGTGATGCCTATATACATGATCATGCCTAGATATTCTCATAACTATGCACATTTCTATCAATTGCTCGACAGTAATTTGTTCACCCACCATAATACTTATGCTATCTTGAGAGAAGCCGCTAGTGAGACCTATGGCCCTCGGGTCTATTTTCCATCATATAAGTTTTTGATATATTTTATTTTGCAATATTTACTTTCCAATCTATATCATGAAAATATCAAAAATATTTACCTTATTATTTCTATAAGATCTCACTTTTGCAAGTGGTCGTGAAGGTATTGACAACCCCTTTATCGCGTTGGTTGCAAGGTTCTTATTTGTTTGTGCAGGTACGAGGGATTTGAGTGTAGCCTCCTACTGGATTGATACCTTGGTTCTCAAAAACTGAGGGAAATACTTACGCTACTTTGCTGCATCACCCTTTCCTCTTCAAGGGAAAACCAACGCATGCTCAAGTGGTAGCAAGAAGGATTTCTGGCGCCTTTGCCGGGGAGTCTACGCACAAGTGAAGACATACCAAGTACCCATCACAAACTCCTATCCCTCGCATTACATTATTTGCCATTTGCCTCTCGTTTTCCTCTCCCCCACTTCACCCTTGCCGTTTCATTCGCCCTCTTTTTCCCGTTCGCCTCTTTTCTGCTTGCTTCTTGTGTCGCCATTCGTCATCATGGCTAGCCCTTCTATCATTATTAGTACTCCCGATCATGAAGTTCTTAATTTTAAACAAAGGGAGGGAGAAAATCTAAAAGATGCTTGGCATAGAATTTGCAATGCTCAGAATAGATCTACTATGAACCAATCTACTTCCGTTCTTCTTCGCAATTTTTATGTAGGCATTACTCCTTGAAACAGATATATTCTTGATACCATTATCAAGAGGGAATTTCTTGGGTAGCCATACTTTTGATTCTTATAATACTATGATAGATTTGTTTGGTCCACCACCTCTTTTGGTTAATGGAACTGTTTTAACTTTGGAACATGTGATGCAAAGGCTTGAAATTATTGAAAATAAAGTTGCCACTATCGAGTTAATTGAAAATTTGGATAAAAAGATCCACAACCAAATTACCCAATATGGATCTAAGGTTGGAGTTACTCTTAATTTTTTTAAAGAATAGATCTAAGCTTAGTCCAATGCACGTGCACTCTTATTATTATACACACCGTTCGGTCGTGCAAGTGAAAGGCAATAATGATGATATATTATGGACTTATTGGGATGAGAAAAGCTGGTATGAACTCGACCTCTCTTGTTTTTGTAAATATGATGATTCAACATTCCTCATTCATCTATTATGAAGTAAACATATTTGCAATGACATTTACAGATTATAGTTGCTTGTGCCATGCTTGATTAGCTATGAGTTATAATGGTTTACCTTGCGTGCCAACATGCTATTAGAATGATTATGATATGGTATGATGGGATGGTATCCTCCTTTGAATGAATTGAGTGACTCGACTTGGCACATGTTCACGCATGTAGTTGAATCAAATCGGCATAGCCTTCATGATATTTATGTTCATGGTGGATTATATCCTACTCATGCTTATATTCGGTGTAAATTAATTTTAATGCATGTTTACGACTGTTGTCGCTCTCTCAGTTCGTCGCTTCCCAGTCTTTTGCTAGCCTTCACCTGTACTAAGCGGGAATACTGCTTGTGCATCTAAACTCCTTAAACCCCAAAGTTGTTCCATATGAGTCCACCATACCTTCCTATATGCGGTATCCACCTGCCGTTCCAAGTAAATTTGTATGTGCCAAACTCCAAACCTTCAAATGAAATTATGTTTTGTATGCTCGAGCAGCTCATGTGCAACTAGGGCTGCCTATATCTTCCATCATAGGTGGGTTATTCTCAAGAGGAGTGGACTCCGCTCCTCATTCACGAGAAAGGGCCGGTAACCGGGATGCCGTTGGGACCCGTTGAATGTTGGAGGCACTCGTTGTTTCGAGCAAGCCACGGATTGATGCTTGTGGATGAGGGGGAGTATAAACCTTTACCATTCTGTTTGGGAACTGCATGTAATGCATGTGGTATGGAAGATACAGCCATCTCATAGTTGTTGCGTTGACAATGAAAGTATGCCGCTCAAAATATAATTTATCTCTATTTCAAAATTGAGCTCTGGCACCTCTACAAATCCCTGCTTCCCTCTGCGAAGGGCCTATCTATTTACTATTTTGTTGAGTCATCACCCTTCTTATTAATAATCACACTATTGAGAGCACGCTGTCGTTTGCATTCATTATGATTGGTTTATATTGGGTATGACTTGACTGGATCTCTTTTACCATGAATTACAATGTTTAGTCAGTCCTTGATCTTTAAAGGTGCTCTGCATTTATGTTTTATGGTCTCGTAAAGGGCTAGCGAGATACCATTTTGTTATATCATGTTATGATTATTTTGAGAAAGTGTTGTCATCCGAGTTTTATTATTATGGCTCGCTAGCTGATTATGCTATTGATATGAGTAATTGTGAGACCTACGTGTTATTGTGAGTATGGTTAGTTAATAATAATTGCTGAAACTTGAATGCTGGCTTTTCATGTTTACAACAACAAGAGCAAACAGAGTTTGTAAAAGTTTTTCTCTTTCTCTTTCAGTTTGTCAACTGAATTTCTTGAGGACAAGCAAGGGTTTAAGCTTGGGGGAGATGATACGTCTCCGTCGTATCTACTTTTCCAAACACTTTTGCCCTTGTTTTGGGCTCTAACTTGTATGATTTGAATGGAACTAACCCGGACTGACGCTGTTTTCAGCAGAATTGCCATGGTGTTGTTTTATGTGCAGAAAACAAAAGTTCTCGGAATGACCTGAAACTCCACGGAATATCTCAGAATAAATAATAAAAAATCCTCGCCAAAGATGAAGACCAGGGGGGCCACACCTTGTCCACGAGGGTGGGGGCGCGTCCCTCCCTCCTGGGCGCGCCGCCCTACCTCGTGGGCCCCCTGGTGGCCCTCCAACGCCAACTCCAACTCCATATATTGGCTTTCGGGGAGAAAAAAATCAGAGAGAAAGTTTCATCGCGTTTTACGATACGGAGCCGCCGCCAAGCCCTAATCTCTCTTGGGAGGGCCGATCTGGAGTTCGTTCGGGGCTCCGGAGAGGGGGATTCGTCGCCGTCGTCATCATCAACCAGCCTCCATCACCAATTTCATGATGCTCACCGCCATGCGTGAGTAATTGCATCGTAGGCTTGCTGGACGGTGCTGGGTTGGATGAGTTAACATGTAATCGAGTTAGTTTTGTTAGGGTTTGATCCCTAGTATCCATTATGTTCTGTGAGTGATGTTGCTATGACTTTGCTATGATTAATGCTTGTCACTAGGGCCCGAGTGCCATGATTTCAAATCTGAACCTATTATGTTTTCATGAATATATGTGTGTTCTTGATCCTATCTTGCGAGTCTATAGTCACCTACTACGTGTTATGATCCGGCAACCCCGAAGTGACAATAATCGGGACCACTCCCGTGATGACCATAGTTTGAGGAGTTCATGTATTCACTATGTGCTAATGCTTTGTTCCGGTTCTCTATTAAAAGGAGGCCTTAATATCCCTTAGTTTCCAATAGGACCCCGCTGCCACGGGAGGGTAGGACAAAAGATGTCATGCAAGTTCTTTTCCATGAGCACGTATGACTATTTACGTAATACATGCCTACATTACATTGATGAACTGGAGCTAGTTCTGTGTCACCCTATGTTATGACTGTTACATGACGAACCACATCCGGCATAATTATTCATCACTGATCCGGTGCCTACGAGTTTTCCATATACTGGTTTACGCTTATTTACTTTTCCGTTACATCGTTATCATCACTACAAAATACCAAAAACATTACTTTTGCTGTCTTTACTTTTGTTACCGTTACCACCACTATCATATTACTTTGCTACTAAACACTTCGCTGTAGATACTAAGTTTCCAGGTGTGGTTGAATTGACAACTCAGCTGCTAATACTTGAGAATATTCTTTGGCTCCCCTTGTGTTGAATCAATAAATTTGGGTTGAATACTCTACCCTCGAAAATTGTTGCGATCCCCTATACTTGTGGGTTATCACTATCATATAAAGTGCATTGAATACTATGAGAAGTTTGATACTTGATGATTGTTTTGAGATATGAGGATGGTAATATTAGGTTCATGCTAGTTAAGTAGTTGTGAATTTGAGGAATACTTGTGTTAAAAGTTTGTGATTCCCGTAGCATGCACGTTTGGCGAACTTTTACGTGATGTAGTTGGAGCATGATTTATTTATTGATTGTCTTCCTTATGTGTGGAGGTCGGAATCGCCCGAGGGTTAACTCCTACAAACCCTTTCCTGGGAGCATGTGTGTAGTACTTTGTTTTGATAACTTGTAGATTTTTGCAATAAGTATGTGAGTTCTTCGTGACTAATGTTGAGTCCATGGATTATAAACACTCTCACCCTTCCACCATTGCCACCCTCTCTTGTGACGCGCAACTTTCACCGGTATCATACACCCACCATGTACCTTCCTCAAAACAGCCACCATACCTACCTATTATGGCATTTCCATAGCCATTCCGAGATATGTTGCCATGCAACTTTCCACCGTTACATTTATTATGACACGCTCCACCATTGTCATATTGCTTTGCATGATCATGTAGTTGACATCGTATTTGTGGCAAAGCCATCATTCATAATTCTTTCATACATGTCACTCTTGATTCATTCTTGGTACACCGCTGGAGGCATCCACATAGAGGCATATTTTGTTCTAAGATTCTTGAGTTGTAAGTAGATAAAAGTGTGATGATCTTCATTATTAGAGCATTGTCCCACGTGAGGAAAGGATGATGGAAGCAATGATTCCCTTATAAGTTGGGATGATTCTCCGAACTTTATGAAAAATAAAAGAGGCCAAAGAAGCCCAAATAGAAAAAAATAGGACAAAGAAGCCCACCAAAAAAATCATAGAAAAAGAGAGAAGGGACAATGTTACTATCCTTTTACCACACTTGTGCTTCAAAGTAGAACCATGATCTTTATGATAGAGAGTCTCCTATGTTGTCACCTTCATGTGCTAGTGGGAATTTTTCGTTATAGAACTTGGCTTATATATTCCAATGATGGACTTACTCAAATTTCCTTGGGTCTTCGTGAGCAAGCAAGTTGGATGCACACCCACTTAGTTTCTTTTGATGAGCTTTCATACACTTATAGCTCTAGTGCATTGGTTGCATGGAAATCCCGACTCACTCACATTGATATCTATTAATGGGCATCTCCATAGCCCGTTGATACGCCTAGTTGATGTGAGACTATCTTCTCCTTTTTTGTCTTCTCCACAACCACCATGCTATTCCACCTATAGTGCTATGTCCATGGCTCACGCTCATGTATTGCGTGAAGATTGAAAAAGTTGGAGAATACTAAAGTATGAAACAATTGCTTGGCTAAAACCGGGGTTGTGCATAATTTAAATATTTTGTGTGATGAAGATAGAGCATAGCCAGACTATATGATTAGACTATATGATTTTGTGTGATGAAGATAGAGCATAGCCAGACTATATGATTAGACTATATGATTTTGAGAAGACATGATTACTTTGTCAGTATGCTTGAAGTATTATTACTCTTATGTCAATATTAAACTTTTGTCTTCAATCTTTTGGATCTGAACATTCATGCCACAATAAAGAAAATTACATTGAGAATTATGTTGGCTAGCATTCCACATCAAAACTTCTATTTTTATCATTCACCTACTCGAGGACGAGCAGGAATTAAGCTTGGGGATGCTTGATACGTCTCCAACGTATCTATAATTTTTGATTGTTCCATGCTATTATATTATCTGTCTTGGATGTTTGATGGGATTTATTATACACTTTTATTCTATTTTTGGGACTAATCTATTAACCGGAGGCCCAGTCCAAATTGCTGTTTTTTGCCTATTTCAGTGTTTCGCAGAAAAGGAATATCAAACGGAGTCCAAACGGAATGAAACCTTCGGGAGAGTCGTTTTTGGAACAAACGCAATCCAGCAGACTTGGAGTGGACGTCAAGGAAGCAATGAGGCGGCCACGAAGCAGGGAGGCACGCCTAGGGGGGTACGCGCGCGCCCCACGCTCGTGGGCCCCTCGTGGATCCCCTGAACGGCTTCTTTCGCCTATATATACTCATATACCCTAAAAACATCCGAGAGCACCACGAACCCTATTTCCACCACCGCAACCTTCTGTACCCGTGAGATCCCATCTTGGGGCCTTTTCTGGCGCTTCGCCGGAGGGGGAATCGATCACGGAGGGCTTCTACATCAACACCATAGCCTCTCCGATGATGTGTGAGAAGTTTACCTCAGACCTTTGGGTCCATAGTTATTACCTAGATGGCTTCTTCTCTCTCTTTGGATCTCAATACAAAGTTCTCCTCGATCTTCTTAGAGACCTATTCGATGTAATTCTTTTTGCGGTGTGTTTGTCGAGATCCGATGAATTGTGGGTTTATGATCAAGATTATCTATGAACAATATTTGAATCTCCTCTAAATTCTTTTATGTATGATTTATTATCTTTGCATGTCTCTTCGAATTATCAGTTTCGTTTGGCCTACTAGATTGATCTTTCTTGCAATGGGAGAAGTGCTTATCTTTGGGTTCAATCTTGCGGTGTCCTTTTCCCAGTGACAGCAGGGGCAGCAACACATGTATTAAATTGTTGCCATAGAGGATAAAAAGATGGGGTTTATATCATATTGCTTGAGTTTATCCCTTTACATCATGTCATCTTGCCTAATGCATTACTCTGTTCTTATGAACTTAATAATGTAGATGCATGCTGGATAGGAGTGGATGTGTGGAGTAATAGTAGTAGATGCTGAATCGTTTCGATCTACTTGTCACGGACGTGATGCACGTGATGCCTATATACATGATCATGCCTAGATATTCTCATCACTATGCACATTTCTATCAATTGCTCGACAGTAATTTGTTCACCCATCGTAATACTTATGCTATCTTGAGAGAAGCCACTAGTGAGACCTATGGCCCTCGGGTCTATTTTCCATCATATAAGTTTTTGATATATTTAAATTTGCAATATTTACTTTCCAATCTATATCATGAAAATATCAAAAATATTTACCTTATTATCTCTATAAGATCTCACTTTTGCAAGTGGTCGTGAAGGTATTGACAACCCCTTTATCGCGTTGGTTGCAAGGTTCTTATTTGTTTGTGCAGGTACGAGGGATTTGAGTGTAGCCTCCTACTGGATTGATACCTTGGTTCTCAAAAACTGAGGGAAATACTTACGCTACATTGCTGCATCACCCTTTCCTCTTCAAGGGAAAACCAACGCATGCTCAAGTGGTAGCAAGAAGGATCTCTGGCGCCTTTGTCGGGGAGTCTACACACAAGTGAAGACATACCAAGTACCCATCACAAACTCTTATCCCTCGCATTACATTATTTGCCATTTGCCTCTCGTTTTCCTATCCCCCACTTCACCCTTGCCGTTTCATTCACCCTCTTTTTCCCGTTCGCCTCTTTTCTGCTTGCTTCTTGTGTCGCTGTCATCATCATGGCTAGCCCTTCTATCATTATTAGTACTCCCGATCATGAAGTTCTTAATTTTAAAAAAGGGAGGGAGAAAATCTAAAATATGCTTGGCATAGAATTTGCAATGCCCAGAATAGATCTACTATGAACCAATCTACTTCCGTTCTTCTTCGCAATTTTTATGTAGGCATTACTCCTTGAAACAGATATATTCTTGATACCATTACCGCAGGGAATTTCTTGGGTAGCCATACTTTTGATTCTTATAATACTATGATAGATTTGTTTGGTCCACCCTCTCTTTTGGTTAATGGAACTGTTTTAACTTTGGAACATGTGATGCAAAGGCTTGAAATTATTGAAAATAAAGTTGCCACTGTCGAGTTAATTGAAAATTTGGATAAAAATATCCACAACCAAATTACCCAATATGGATCTAAGGTTGGAGTTACTCTTAATTTTTTTAAAGAAAAGAACCTATAGTTAACGAAAGAATAGATCAAGATTCCACAAGAATCGGTAAACTTGAGGATATTATTACCAAATTAGGGTCTGCCTTTTCATCCGTGAAAAATACTCCAAATCCTCCTACTACCGAAATTGCCAAATTAATGTATGTTCCTAAAAATAAGGGTGAATCTTCTAGTAAGGAAAATGCGGATCTCAAATCAATAAGTGTTCACCCTAGCTTTTTCGCTATCATGAAGGAACGTTTTGCTACAAACGAATTTCTTGATTTCTTGCCTAGGAGTTTAATCACTAAAAAAAAGAAGTAAACTCCTAAGGGTTATAAGTGTTCTATTGAAGATTTGAATACCAATGATGGCAATACTTTGATCTATTCTCTCTTTTATGCCTAGCTAGGGGAGTTAAACGATAGCGCTTGTTGGGAGGCAACCCGATTTTATTTTTGTTTTTTGCTTTTTGTTCCTGTTTAGTAATAAATAATTCATCCGGCCTCTGGTTAGATGTGGTATTCTGTTTTAATTAGTGTTTGTGCGAAGTAAAACCTATAGGATCTTCTTGGGTGATAGTTTATTTGATCTTGCTGAAAAGCAGAAACTTTTGCACGCACGAGAATAATTTTCATAAATCACAGAAACGTGTTTTTTAGTTGATTATTTTTGCAAAATATTAATAAACAAATTATAGAGGACTTCCAATTTTGGTAGAATTTTTGGGGTTCTATAAGTATTCCAAAGTTACAGATTGCTGCAGACTGTTCTGTTTTTGACAGATTCTGTTTTTCGTGTGTTGTTTGCCTATTTTGATGAATCTATGGCTAGTATCGGGGGTATGAACCATAGAGAAGTTGGAATACAGTAGGTTTAACACCAATATAAATAAATAATGAGTTCATTACAGTACCTTAAAGTGGTGGTTTGTTTTATTTCGCTAATAGAGCTCATGAGATTTTCTGTTGAGTTGTGTTGTGAAGTTTTCAAGCTTTTGGGTAAAGATTTGATGGATTATGGAATAAGGAGTGGGAAGAGCCTAAGCTTGGGGATGCCCAAGGCACCCCAAGGTAAAATTCAAGGACAACCAAAATCCTAATCTTGGGGATGCCCCGAAAGGCATCTCCTCTTTCGTCTTCGTCCATCGGTAACTTTACTTGATGCTATATTTTTATTCACCACATGATGTGTGTTTTGCTTGGAGCGTCTTGTATGATTTGTGTCTTTGCCTTTTAGTTTACCACAATCATCCTTGTTTTACACACCTTTTGGGAGAGACACACATGAATCGGAATTTATTAGAATACTCTATGTGCTTCACTTATATCTTGTGAGCTAGATAATCTTGCTCTTGTACTTCACTTATATCTTTTTAGAGCATGGCGGTGGTTTTATTTTATAGACATTATTGATATCTCATGCTTCACTTATATTATTTTGAGAGTCCTTTAGAACAGCATGGTAATTGCTTTGGTTAAAATTTTAGTCCTAATATGATGAGCATCCAAGATAGGTATAATAAAAGCTATCTGATACGTCTCCGTCGTATCTACTTTTCCAAACACTTTTGCCCTTGTTTTGGACTCTAACTTGTATGATTTGAATGGAACTAACACGGACTGACGTTGTTTTCAGCAGAATTGCCATGGTGTTGTTTTATGTGCAGAAAACAAAAGTTCTCGGAATGACCTGAAACTCCACGGAATATCTTAGATTCAATAATAAAAAATACTCGCCAAAGATGAAGACCAGGGGCCCACACCCTGTCCACGCGGGTGGGGGCGCGCCCCCCCCCGTGGGCGCGCCCCCTCCATCGTGGGCCCCCTGGTGGCCCTCCGACGCCAACTCCAACTCCATATATTGGCTTTCGGGGAGAAAAAAATCAGTGAGAAAGTTTCATCGCGTTTTATGATACGGAGCCGCCGCCAAGCCTAATCTCTCTCGGGAGGGCCGATCTGGAGTCCGTTCGGGGCTCCGGAGAGGGGGATTCATCATTGTCGTCATCATCAACCATCCTCCATCACCAATTTCATGATGCTCACCGCCGTGCGTGAGTAATTGCATCGTAGGCTTGCTGGACGGTGATGGGTTGGATGAGATTTATCATGTAATCGAGTTAGTTTTGTTAGGGTTTGATCCCTAGTATCCATTATGTTCTGATATTGATGTTGCTATGACTTTGCTATGGTTAATGCTTGTCACTAGGGCCTGAGTGCCATGATTTCAGATCTGAACCTATTATGTTTTCATGAATATATGTGTGTTCTTGATCCTATCTTGCAAGTCTATAGTCACCTACTATGTGTTATGATCCGGCAACCCCGAAGTGACAATTATCGGGACCACTCCCGGTGATGACCATAGTTTGAGGAGTTCATGTATTCACTATGTGCTAATGCTTTGTTCCGGTTCTCTATTAAAAGGAGGCCTTAATATCCCTTAGTTTCCAATAGGACCCCGATGCCACGGGAGGGTAGGACAAAAGATGCCATGCAAGTTCTTTTCCATAAGTACGTATGACTATTTACGGAATACATGCCTACATCACATTGATGAACTGGAGCTAGTTCTGTGTCACCCTATGTTATGACTGTTACATGACGAACCACATCCGGCATAATTATCCATCACTGATCCGGTGCCTACGAGTTTTCCATATACTGGTTTACGCTTATTTACTTTTCCGTTGCTACTGTTATCATCACTACAAAATACCAAAAACATTACTTTTGATGTCTTTACTTTCGTTACCGTTACCACCACTATCATATTACTTTGCTACTAAACACTTTGCTAAAGATACTAAGTTTCCAGGTGTGGTTGAATTGACAACTCAACTGCTAATACTTGAGAATATTCTTTGGCTCCCCTTGTGTCGAATCAATAAATTTGGGTTGAATACTCTACCCTCGAAAACTGTTGCGATCCCCTATACTTATGGGTTATCAAGACCTTTTTCTGGCGCCGTTGCCGGGGAGCATAGCTCTATTCTTTGAGTCACTTGGGATTTATATCTGCTCGACACTATGAAGAACTTGAAAGACGCTAAGACAAAAATCCCTCAACTACGAGGGGAGGTAAGGAACTGCCATCTAGCTCTGCACTTGATTCACCTTCTGTTATGAGTAAGCTAGCGACACCTAAACCTGCTTCTGCTATTCGTACCGATATGTCGCATGTTATTGATGATGCCACTTCTTCTATGCATGATACTTATGATGAAACTACTTCTATGCTTGATACTATTGTGCCCCTTGGTGAATTTCTAGATGAACAAATTTCTAGGTCTAGAGAAAGAGAAAATATTGAAACTGAATACAATGATGTTAGTGATGATGAAAATATGCATGCTATTCCTGAGGGCTATCTTTTTAATGCTGAATCTACTGAAGCTATCCTTGCTTGCCAGGATAGTCTTGAACGAAAGAGGTTGCTAGTTAAGTGGAGTAAAGGATCTTTTAGAGATAGGATGAGGCCCGACCCTGCTTTTGCTACTTCACCTATCTGTGTTCCCGATCAGGATTATTATGATTTTTCTGTTGATCCAGATATAATTACTTTGGTTGAATCTGATCCTTTTTATGGCTATGAATCTGAAACTGTTGTGGCACATCTTCGTAAGTTAAATGATATAGCTGCCCTGTTTACTAATAATGAGAGATCGCGCTACCTTTATTTACTCAAAATATTTCCGTTCTCATTAAAGGGTGATGCTAAGATATGGTTTAATTCTCTTGATCCTGGTTGTGTGCAAAGTCCCTAGGATATGATTTATTACTTCTCTGCTAAATATTTCCCTGCTCATAAGAAAAAAGCTGCTTTGAGGGATATATATAATTTTGTGCAAATTGAAGAAGAGAGTCTCCCACAAGCTTGGGGGAGGCTTCTCAAGTTACTTAATGCTTTGCCTGATCATCCTCTTAAGAAGCCTGAAATACATGATATCTTTTATAATGGACTAACCGATGCTTCCAAAGATTACCTGGATAGTTGTGTTGGTTCTCTTTTCAGGGAAAGAACACCGGATGACGCTGAAATTCTATTGAATAATATGTTGGCAAATAAAATTAATTGGGCACCCCCCGAGCCACCTCCCGAGCCAGCTCCTGAGCCAATTACTGAGCCTATTCCTAAACCAACTCCGAAGAAGAGAGGTGTTCTATTTCTCAGCCCCGAAGATATGCAAGAGGCAATGAAATCCATGAAAGAAAAAGGTATTAAAGCTGAAGATGTTAAGAATTTACCTCCTATTGAAGAAATACATGGTCTTAATTTACCGCATGTTGAAGAAGTATATGATCTCAATTACTTATTTACTGAAGAACCTCCCGATATCCCGACACAGGTAGTAAAGGTAAATTCTCTCTATAGGTATGATAAAGCTGAAGTCCCTCCTACTAAAATTGCTAGTCGATTGCTTGGATGAGTTTGATAACTTTATGTTTAAGCAAGATGACTTTAATGCTTATCTTGGTAGACAATTAAAACAGAATACCTTTATGATTAAACGCTTGAGTGATTATATGGCTAATATTAGAGGTGAACTTAAACTGTTAGCAAACATGCTTCTACGGTTACCACTCAAGTAGAACAAGTACTTAAAGCTCAGAAAGAAGTGCTTGATGAAATGAATAGTAAGAAAAATTATTATGTTGTTTAGAGTGGCTACTAGAACTGGTAGAATGACTCAGGAACCTTTGTATCCTGAAGGCCACCTAAGAGAATCGAGCAAGATTCTCAGAGAAATAATATTGATATGCCTAGTTCTTCTAAAAGGAAGAAAAAGAAAAATGATAGAACTGTGCAAACTTCTAGTGAACCTGTTGCTGAACCACCTGAGAATCCAAATGATATCTCTATGTCTGATGCTGAAACACAATCTGGTAATGAACATGAACCTAGTGGAAATTATAATGATAATGTTCATGATGATGCTCAACCTAGTAATGATGATGATGTAGAAGTTGAACCTATTGTTGATCTTGATAACCCACAATCAAAGAATCAACGTTATGATAAAAGAGACTTCGTTGGTAGGAAACATAGTAAAGAAAGTGAACCATGGGTTCAGAAACCCATGCCTTTTCCTCCCAAACCATCCAAGAAAAAGGATGATGAGGATTTTGAGCGCTTTGCTGAAATGATTAGACCTATCTTTTTGCGTATGCGATTAACTGATGTGCTCAAAACAAATCCTTATGCTAAGTATATGAAAGATATTGTTACAAATAAAAGAAAGATACCGGAAGCTGAAATTTCCACCATGCTTGCTAATTATACTTTTAAGGGTGGAATACCAAAGAAACTTGGAGATCCAGGAGTACCTACTAACCATGCTCCATTAAAAGAAATTATGTTAAAACTGCTTTATATGATATCTTGGAGCCGGTGTTAGTGTTATGCCTCTCTCTTTATATCATAGACTTGACTTGAATAAGTTGACACCTACTAAAATATCTTTGCAAATGGCTGATAAATCAACTGCTATACCTGTCGGTATTTGTGAGGATGTGCCTGTTGTGGTTGCAAACATTACTATTTTAACGGACTTTGTTATTCTTGATATTCCCGAGGATGATAGTATGTCTATTATTCTTGAAGACCTTTCCTTAATACTGCAGGGGCTGTTATTGATTGCAACAAAGGCAATGTCACTTTTCATGTTAATGTTAATGAGCATACGGTACACTTTCCGAGGAAACAACCTCAAGTTTATAGTATCAACTCTATTGGAAAATTTCCATCGATTATATTTGGAGGTTTTGAATTTCCACTCCCTACTATCAAGAAGAAATATGATATACTTATTATTGGGGGTGTCCATATCCCCGTTGAGGTAACATAGTGTTATTCGAAATTTCTCCGGTTCCATGTTAATCGGAATGAGTTTGTTAACAAGACTTGATCAACCTTGTTAGTGGATTCTTTTTTATGAGCATGAGATGGATGAAACTAGAAGCACAACCTTCTGTACCCTCTTTATATTCTCTGTTATTTAGTAAAAATAAAGTAAAATAGTATTTTTCTGTCTGTCTCCCGACTTATCCGTGCAATATAAAAATATCCCGAAAATAAAAGTCCTCAGAATGCCATGCCAATTTAATATGATTTTTTCGGGAATATTTGAGGATTTTTAGTGCAAAAATTACCGCGGGGGGAGCTGCCACCTGGCCACGAGGGTGGAGGGCGCGCCCCTACCTCGTGGGCCCATGGTGGCCCTCCTCCACTTATCCCTGCACCCATCTTCTTCCTCTGTCTCACAAACCCGAAAAACCAACTCAAGCTCGTGTTCCAGCCACTTTTGCTGCGATTTTTGATCTCCTTGCTCAAAGCACCTCTCGCAAAACTGCTTGGGGAGATTGTTCCTTGGTATGTGACTCCTCCATTGGTCCAATTAGTTTTTGTTCTAGTGCTTTATTCATTGCAAATTTGTGCTTCATAGGTGACCATGTTCTTGAGCTTGCATCTCAAATTTATATGGTTCCAAGTAGTTCTAATGCTTGATATATGCTCTAGGCACTTGTATGAGTAGTTGCTATCAATTTCATTGAAGTTGGTTCACTTTTGTATGAACTTACTAAAAAATTCAGAATTATTTTCCAGAGAAAACAATATGCTTAGGAAGATGTTCCAAGGTGGTTCTTCAAGGAAGCAAGGTCCCAGGCTTGCAATGCGTGATGGTGACGAGGAACCACCAAGAGACGCTCTCGTGAGGCCCTGTGAATGGCCTTCGGGAAATTTTATGAATCAAGCGGGAATTAAAGAAGAATTCTACGCATATTTGCGTAATGCCGGTCTTGAGGACTTTGAAGCTGATAAATGCCCACAGTATCGTGACCTCACAAGTTCATTTGTGGGGAGGTTTGAGTTTTCATCTTCGTGTAATTCTCCTTCAGTCATGTTTGACCTTTATGACAAATCTTATACCATGGACTTAGAGGATTCCACTCTTGCATGCAAACTTCCATCTTGGGGTAGTATCAGGGATCCCCCTAAATCTGAATATAGGGACTTTTTTGCTAGAATAACTGTGGGGGAATCTAGAGATATAGCGCAGGCCACTATAGGGAGCATTCACTTTTCCTGCTATACATTATTTTGCTCCCTTCATTGGTAGATGCATAAATGCTAAGGATGAAGCATGTCACATGTGTGCCCCAGATCTCAGCATTCTCAGAAGTGCTGTGTTAGGGGACCAATCTTATCATATGGGAGCCATTGTAGCTCGTAGGTTGCATCATAATAGACATAACGGAGATTTCTTTGGAGGAATTTATGCAACCCGCTTAGCTAATTTTCTTGATGTAGACATTCGTGAGGGTGATACGGATTTATCCCCTTCTTATTTAGATCTTGATTCTATGTTTTCCCACCAGTTCATTGAGAGGACTGGACCACCTTTCCAGTATCGACTAATCTGGCATGTTGTCCGCTTACTCTTCCTTCTCCTGCCATCTTTGATTTTCAGACGAGAGGAAAATATATTATTACCAGAGAGGAGGCAGATGAGTACGAGAGGAGAGCGGAGGCAGCTCGACGCCACGCTGCAGCTCAGGAGGCGGTAGCCGCTGCATCGCAAAGATTTAATTCTGCCATACACCTACGGGTATCAGCCAGCTATCCCTTGCAATAGACCAACTTAGGCAAAAAGCCTAAGCTTGGGGGAGTACGTATTTCTCACCGACATTACATTTATGCTCACACACACTCATTGCTAGATGTCGGTGCTCATACTCTTTCACTGTAATATCCATGCTAGTTTATTTTCTTTTACTAGCTTTCTTCTTGTGTGTTTGATAAACCTTAAGAAAAAAACAAAAAAATTAGTTAGTCTACTTTCCATGCTTGTAGTAGAATTAAAAAGAAAACCGAAAAATATTTCCCGTTCTTCTTTTGCTTGTTGGGAGCTTTCCCGTGTAAATAGTTTTTATTTCTTTTCCTTTCTTTGGTGTTCGAGAAGACTATACTGAAAATGCTTAGTGGCTCTCATATGCATGATCGTTTATTTAACTTAGAGCCCATATTACTTGTCTTCTCTCTTGAGTTGAATGCTTGCAGATTCCAGCTTAGTCCAATGCACGTGCACTCTTATTATTATACACACCGTTCGGTCGTGCAAGTGAAAGGCAATAATGATGATATATTATGGACTTATTGGGATGAGAAAAGCTGGTATGAACTCGACCTCTCTTGTTTTTGTAAATATGATGATTCAACATTCCTGATTCAGCTATTATGAAGTAAACATATTTGCAATGACATTTACAGATTATAGTTGCTTGTGCCATGCTTGATTAGCTATAAGTTATAATGGTTTACCTTGCGTGCCAACATGCTATAAGAATGATTATGATATGGTATGATGGGATGGTATCCTCCTTTGAATGAATTGAGTGACTCGATTTGGCACATGTTCACGCATGTAGTTGAATCAAATCGACATAGCCTTCATGATATTTATGTTCATGGTGGATTATATCCTACTCATGCTTATATTCGGTGTAAATTAATTTTAATGCATGTTTACGACTGTTGTCGCTCTCTCGATTGGTCGCTTCCAGTCTTTTGCTAGCCTTCACCTGTACTAAGCGGAATACTGCTTGTGCATCTAAACTC
Source organism: Aegilops bicornis (assembly GCA_021605145.1). Classification (NCBI taxonomy): domain Eukaryota; kingdom Viridiplantae; phylum Streptophyta; class Magnoliopsida; order Poales; family Poaceae; genus Aegilops; species Aegilops bicornis. The sequence continues at coordinate 708,978,430 of CM038672.1, forward strand.
CTTAAACCCCAAAGTTGTTCCATATGAGTCCACCATACCTTCCTATATGCGGTATCTACCTGCCGTTCCAAGTAAATTTGTATGTGCCAAACTCCAAACCTTCAAATGAAATTATGTTTTGTATGCTCGAGCAGCTCATGTGCAACTAGGGCTGCCTATATCTTCCATCATAGGTGGGTTATTCTCAAGAGGAGTGGACTCCGCTCCTCATTCACGAGAAAGGGCCGATAACCGGGATGCCCAGTCCCATGATCCAAAAAGATCAAAGCAAGTCAAAATAATTAAACAAAACTCCCCACAGGACCCGTTGAATGTTGGAGGCACTCGTTGTTTCGAGCAAGCCATGGATTGATGCTTGTGGAGGAGGGGGAGTATAAACCTTTACCATTCTGTTTGGGAACTGCCTATAATGCATGTGGTATGGAAGATACAGCCATCTCATAGTTGTTGCGTTGACAGTGAAAGTATGCCGCTCAAAATATAATTTATCTCTATTTCAAAATCGAGCTCGGTCACCTCTACAAATCCCTGCTTCCCTCTGCGAAGGGCCTATCTATTTACTTTTATGTTGAGTCATCACCCTTCTTATTAAAAAGCACCCGCTGGAGAGCACACTGTCGTTTGCATTCATTATGATTGGTTTATATTGGGTATGACTTGACTGGATCTCTTTTACCATGAATTACAATGTTTAGTCAGTCCTTGATCTTTAAAGGTGCTCTGCATTTATGTTTTGCGGTCTCAGAAAGGGCTAGCGAGATACCATTTTGTTATATCATGTTATGATTATTTTGAGAAAGTGTTGTTATCCGAGTTTTATTATAATGGCTCGCTAGCTGATTATGCTATTGATATGAGTAATTGTGAGACCTACGTGTTATTGTAAGTATGATTAGTTCATAATAATTGCTGAAACTTGAATGCTGGCTTTTCATGTTTACAACAACAAGAGCAAACAGAGTTTGTAAAAGTTTTTCTTTTTCTCTTTCAGTTTGTCAACTGAATTGCTTGAGGACAAGCAAGGGTTTAAGCTTGGGGAGTTGATACGTCTCCGTCAGATCTACTTTCCAAACACTTTTTCCCTTGTTTTGGACTCTAACTTGTATGATTTGAATGGAACTAACCCGGATCGACGTTGTTTTCAAAGAGAATTGCCATGGTGTTGTTTTTGTGCGGAAAACAAAAGTTCTCGGAATGACCTGAAACTCCATGGAATATCTTAGAATAAATAATAAAAAATCCTCGCCAAAGATGAAGACCAGGGGGCCCACACCTTGTCCACGAGGGTGGGGGGCGCGCCCCTCCCCCCTGGGCGCGCCGCCCTACCTCCTGGGCCCCCTTTTGGCCCTCCGACGCCAACTATAAATCCATATATTGGCTTTTGGGGAGAAAAAATTCAGAGAGAAAGTTTCATCGCGTTTTACGATACGGAGCCGCCGCCAAGCCCTAATCTCTCTCGGGAGGGCCGATCTGGAGTTCGTTCGGGGCTCCGGAGAGGGGGATTCGTCGCCGTCGTCATCATCAACCATCCTCCATCACCAATTTCATGATGCTCACCGCCATGCGTGAGTAATTGCATCGTAGGCTTGCTGGACGGTGCTGGGTTGGATGAGATTTAACATGTAATCGAGTTAGTTTTGTTAGGGTTTGATCCCTAGTATCCATAATGTTCTGAGAGTGATGTTGGTATGACTTTGCTATGATTAATGCTTGTCACTAGGGCCCGAGTGCCATGATTTCAGATCTGAACCTATTATGTTTTCATGAATATATGTGTGTTCTTGATCCTATCTTGCAAGTCCATAGTCACCTACTACGTGTTATGATACGGCAACCCCGAAGTGACAATAATTGGGACCACTCCCGGTGATGACCATAGTTTGAGGAGTTCATGTATTCACTATGTGCTAATGCTTTGTGTTCTCTATTAAAAGGAGGCCTTAATATCCCTTAGTTTCCAATAGGACCCCGCTGCCACGGGAGGGTAGGACAAACGATGTCATGCAAGTTCTTTTCCATAAGCACGTATGACTATTTACGGAATACACGCCTACATTACATTGATGAACTGGAGCTAGTTCTGTGTCACCATATGTTATGACTGTTACATGACGAACCACATCCGGCATAATTATCCATCACTGATCCGGTGCCTACGAGTTTTCCATATACTGGTTTACACTTATTTACTTTTCCGTTGCTACTGTTATCATCACTACAAAATACCAAAAACATTACTTTTGCTGTCTTTACTTTTGTTACCGTTACCACCACTATCATATTACTTTGCTACTAAACACTTTGCTGCAGATACTAAGTTTCCAGGTGTGGTTGAATTGACAACTCAGCTGCTAATACTTGAGAATATTCTTTGGCTCCCCTTGTGTCGAATCAATAAATTTGGGTTGAATACTCTACCCTCGAAAACTGTTGCGATCCCCTATACTTGTGGGTTATCACTATCATATAAAGTGCATTGAATACTATGAGAAGTTTGATACTTGATGATTGTTTTGAGATATGAGGATGGTAATATTAGGTTCATGCTAGTTGAGTAGTTGTGAATTTGAGGAATACTTGTGTTAAAAGTTCGTGATTCCCGTAGCATGCACGTATGGCGAACTGTTATGTGATGTAGTTGGAGCATGATTTATTTATTGATTGTCTTCCTTATGTGTGGAGGTCGGAATCGCCCGAGGGTTAACTCCTACAAACCCTTTCCTGGGAGCATGCGTGTAGTACTTTGTGTTGATAACTTGTAGATTTTTGCAATAAGTATGTGAGTTCTTCATGACTAATGTTGAGTCCATGGATTATACGCACTCTCACCCTTCCACCATTGCCACCCTCTCTTGTGACGCGCAACTTTCACCGATATGATACACCCACCATATACCTTCCTCAAAACAGCCACCATACCTACCTATTATGGCATTTCCATAGCCATTCCGAGATATATTGCCATGCAACTTTCCACCGTTACATTTATTATGACACGCTCCACCATTGTCATATTGCTTTGCATGATCATGTAGTTGACATCGTATTTGTGGCAAAGCCATCATTCATAATTCTTTCATACATGTCACTCTTGATTCATTCCTGGTACACCGCTGGAGGCATCCACATAGAGGCATATTTTGTTCTAAGATTCTTGAGTTGTAAGTAGATAAAAGTGTGATGATCTTCATTATTAGAGCATTGTCCCACGTGAGGAAAGGATGATGGAAGCAATGATTCCCTTATAAGTTGGGATGATTCTCCGGACTTTATGAAAAATAAAAGAGGCCAAAGAAGCCCAAATAGAAAAAAATAGGCCAAAGAAGCCCACCAAAAAAATCAGAGAAAAAGAGAGAAGGGACAATGTTACTATCCTTTTACCACACTTTTGCTTCAAAGTAGAACCATGATCTTTATGATAGAGAGTCTCCTATGTTGTCACCTTCATGTGCTAGTGGGAATTTTTCGTTATAGAACTTGGCTTATATATTCCAATGATGGACTTACTCAAATTTCCTTGGGTCTTCGTGAGCAAGCAAGTTGGATGCACACCCACTTAGTTTCTTTTGATGAGCTTTCATACACTTATAGCTCTAGTGCATCGGTTGCATGGAAATCCCTACTCACTCACATTGATATCTATTAATGGGCATCTCCATAGCCCGTTGATACGCCTAGTTGATGTGAGACTATCTTCTCCTTTTTTGTCTTCTCCACAACCACCATGCTATTCCACCTATAGTGCTATGTCCATGGCTCACGCTCATGTATTGCGTGAAGATTGAAAAAGTTGGAGAATACTAAAGTATGAAACAATTGCTTGGCTAAAACCGGGGTTGTGCATAATTTAAATATTTTGTGTGATGAAGATAGAGCATAGCCAGACTATATGATTAGACTATATGATTTTGTGTGATGAAGATAGAGCATAGCCAGACTATATGATTAGACTATATGATTTTGAGAAGACATGATTACTTTGTCAGTATGCTTGAAGTATTATTACTCTTATGTCAATATTAAACTTTTGTCTTCAATCTTTTGGATCTGAATATTCATGCCACAATAAAGAAAATTACATTGAGAATTATGTTGGGTAGCATTCCACATAAAAAATTCTATTTTTATCATTCACCTACTCGAGGACGAGCAGGAATTAAGCTTGGGGGTGCTTGATACGTCTCCAACGTATCTATAATTTTTTATTGTTCCATGCTATTATATTATCTATCTTGGATGTTTGATGGGATTTATTATACACTTTTATACTATTTTTGGGACTAACCTATTAACCAGAGGCCCAGTCCAAATTGTTGTTTTTTGCTTATTTCAGTGTTTCGCAGAAAAGGAATATCAAACAGAGTCCAAACGGAATGAAACCTTTGGGAGAGTCGTTTTTGGAACAAACGCAATCCAGCAGACTTGGAGTGGACGTCAAGGAAGCAACGAGGCGGCCACGAGGCAGGGAAGCGCGCTCAGGGGGGTACGCACGCGCCCCACCCTCGTGGCCCCTCGTGGCTCCCCTGACTGGCTTCTTTCGCCTATATTTACTCATATACCCTAAAAACATCCGAGAGCACCACGAACCCTATTTCCACCGCCGCAACCTTCTGTACCCGTGAGATACCATCTTTGGGCCTTTTCTGGCGCTTCGCCGGAGGGGGAATCGATCATGGAGGGCTTCTACCTCAACACCATAGCCTCTCCGATGACGTGTGAGTAGTTTACCTCAGACCTTCGGGTCCATTGTTATTAGCTAGATGGCTTCTTCTCTCTCTTTGGACCTCAATACAAAGTTCTCCTTGATCTTCTTGGAGATCTATTCGATGTAATTCTTTTTGCGATGTGTTTTTCAAGATCCGTTGAATTGTGGGTTTATGATCAAGATTATCTATGAACAATATTTGAATCTCCTCTGAATTCTTTTATGTATGATTTGTTATCTTTGCAAGTCTCTTCGAATTATCAATTTGATTTGGCCTACTAGATTGATCTTTCTTGCAATGGGAGAAGTGCTTAGCTTTGGGTTCAATCTTGCGGTGTCCTTTCCCAGTGACAGCAGGGGCAGCAAGGCACGTATTGTATTGTTGCCATCGAGGATAAAAAGATGGGGTTTATATCATATTGCTTGAGTTTATCCCTCTACATCATGTCATCTTGCCTAATGCGTTACTCTGTTCTTATGAACTTAATACTCTAGATGCATGCTGGATAGCGGTCAATGTGTGGAGTAATATTAGTAGATGCAGACTCGTTTCGATCTACTTGTCGCAGACGTGATGCCTATATACATGATCATTCCTAGATATTCTCATAACTATGCATTTTTCTATCAATTTCTCGACAGTAATTTGTTGACCCACCGTAATACTTATGCTATCTTGAGAGAAGCCACTAGTGAAACCTATGGCCCCTGGGTCTATTTTTCATCATATAAGTTTCCTATCTATTTTATTTTGCAATCTTTACTTTCCAATCTATATCACAAAAATACCAAAAATATTTATCTTATTATCTCTATCAGATCTCACTTTTGCAAGTGGCCGTGAAGGGATTGACAACCCCTTTATCGCGTTGGTTGGAGGGTTCTTATTTGTTTGTGCAGGTACGAGGGATTTGAGTGTAGCCTCCTACTGGATTGATACCTTGGTTCTAAAAAACTGAGGGAAATACTTACGTTACTTTGCTGCATCACCCTTTCCTCTTCAAGCGAAAACCAACGCATGCTCTAGAGATAGCAGGGTGGTGGTTGCTCTCCTTGCCCACTTCACCAACAGATTCGACGCCATCTACCTCCTCGGCCGAGTGTTTTTGTGTGGCTGCGAGTTCATCGCGTTCACCACCCACAACATGTTCACGGAGTACACCAACATCTTCCCCACCGCGTCGCGCATGCACTCTTCCATACCCCATCAACAACGCTCCGGAGGAGCAGTGAAGGGCGACCAGAGGAGGAACGAGGTGGAGAAGGCGGCGTCTAGGGTTGTAAACCCTCTATCTATTTTTCTTTTTTTTGAGTCTATGTTATGTTAAGTTGTAATTGAACTATGTTGGAGATGCTTTGGGCTTGTTGGCCCTTTTATCAAGTTCTATTATTAAGTTTTCTATCTATTCTATTATGAAGTTCTTCCTAGTTTCAACTATGTGATCGAGCTATGGGCTTGTTGGCCCTATCTACATGTTTGTTGATTGTTTTCTTAGAGAGATCGCTTTGTTAGTAACCACCTAGTGCATGCAGCCACAACGAACCCTTCTTTTTTTACACAAGCCACAAATATGTAGCCACCTAGCTAGTGCATGCAGCCACAACATATTTGTTCAATTTATTTGTCGTAGCAAAACGGGTGCAGATGCGAGTGGATCGAAAAGGCTGCAACTGATCGTAAAAAACGATGCTCTAAATCGAGGAGACAAGTGTGCGAGAAGAGAGGAACCAGCGGCAGCGACCGTCGCTGCATCCGTGGCGGCTGGCGTGCATGAAAGCGGCTCGGTCAGTGCATCATGGCGGCACGCATCAGTGCATGCAAGCTCGGCCGACGCATCGTGGCGGCGCACATCCACGCATGCAGGCAGGCTTGTTGGGTGCATGCATAGCAGGCTTCTGTCATGGTGGCATGCGCAGGCGTTTAATGCAAGGAACGGCCCAACGAAACCACGACCCAAAGGTCAAACAAGGACATCGCCCAACGCGACCCCACTCGTCAGAGTTAATGGTCAAAGCACTGACCCGACGGCAACGTCCGTTGTAACCTCTTTTGAGGGTTTCGGGCAAGGGAGTGGGAAAAACTGAGCAAAAGTTAAGAGCGTGAGGATGAATGAGTAGAGGTAAGAAACCAGGGAACATAAGTAAAAAAACCAAAGTTTAAATATAGAAAGTATAAAAAAGCACGCACAGGGGAGTCGGTGCCCTGAGACGTGTGTGCCGCAAATCCTCGTCCTTGATAGATGCCCAACCTAGCGTGAAAACCCTAGCACAAAAAACAAAAGGCAACGGCGAGGTAGTCGTGAGACGAGTGTCTCATAGCAGCTGCACGGCTTAGCTATACAGAGTGTGGATGCATGGCTTACATATCAGCCAACTATCAATGTCCACTGTTCCGTGTCCACCATAAAAGCCCGACATCAGAGGTGCACGACACATGTATAAGTAGATTGTAGGCCCTCTGGCGTATACATACGCAATGTTTCCCCATTTTGTCTTACAATACCAGATCATACCACGTGTCCCATACACTGAATGGGGCACTCGGCGTCAGGGATGGCAATGGGTCGGGTTTGGTGCGGGTGGAATTGATCCAAATCCAACCCATGACCCATCTTCTAACCCTCAGCCCATGCACCAAAGTATCCATGGGCACAACTTATGCCCATGCCCAAACCCATTGAATACCCAGATACCCATGGAGCTCCATGGGAATAGAAATATCAGCATGAAGCCCTCAAAAGATGAAATTAAATCATCACCATTCATTCACAAATGACAACATAAGCTACAAGCATGAGTAGGTAGCAAGTACGTTGTTCAAACGTCGTCCACACACACACAATGACAACTCAAATACTCTGATAGTAAAAAACTTTTCTTAAATTTTATTACATAAAAAAACTAAAGTAGACCACACAATGACAACTCAAATAGTCTCATAGTAGAACTCCTATCTTAAAATCTTATTACATCACAACCAACGTTGTAAGATCTTATTAAACATCACAAGTGAATTTGCATAAATAAAGTACGTAACATATTTCAAAATTCAAATGCACTTCCAACTGTACGTGCACTAGTAATTGGAGACCCAGTCGTATGTCCACACGAGCACTCTTGGCACCAAATTAGTCTTCAGTAATGATCGGCTCACTTTCATCCTGACATAAAAAGCAAAGCATTAAAATAAACAAGTTACTTCTGAATGCACATGCATGAAGGACGAAAATGTGGCATCTAATCTAAGTCCAACCACACATTCACAAGTACACATCTTAAACAAGTAGTGCACTACACACACACACATCACTTTTTATTTAAACATATAGAACATCCCCAACATACTAAATTGAGATGAGAACAAGGAGTTACCATCACTTCTTCTTCATCCTCAAGAACGGATTGAACTGCTTGCAGAGCAAACTTGATATCACCTAATGCAAATATGAAGCAAAAAATTTATTTATGCATAGTACAAAGAAATAGAATACAAATTGATAATTAAATAGATTACCTAACATGTACGCTCGTGACCAAGCTTGCATACACATGAGAGCTCCAGCTATGCTTGGTGTAAGCCGACTGCAATGTGCAGTAAGTAACCTCCCGCTAGTATTAAAGACTTACTCCGATGCCACAGATGTAACAGGGATGGGTAATATATCACGAGCAATCTTCTGCAAAGTAAGGCACTTGGCACCTCTAAATTTCCACCAATTAATAATGTCACAATATGTCGTTCTACGGATAAGGGGCTCGTCGAAGTACATGTCCAATTCTGTGGGAACTTGAGAAGAAGCAACAGGTTGTGAAGACAAGTATTGCTCAAATACACCGAAAATTTCATCCACATTGCCATTATGAACAACTGGGTTCTTCCAACATTAGATGTTTCGACATACTTAGATACATCTTGATAGTCAGCCAGCAAATCTAACATTAACTTCTTTATTTTATCAACATCCGTGGATGCATGTTCAGTTCCAGACAATGACCCAAATGAATCCTTCAACATATGCATCTTATAATGTGGAATGGGGGTGGTGGCAATAGCCATAAGATCAAGGACATATGTCCAATACTTCTCAAACTTGTCTTTGATTTCCTTAGACATAGATTTTATGACACTATGTTTACTCGTTTTCCGTTTACGAATGGCCAACCAAATGCCACATATCTTCGGAAAGAAAAGACTAGCTGTAACATATGAAGTGCCCGACAACAACTGTATGACATCAAAGAATACTTTCAGCCTATCACAAACCTCCGTAGCAAAGACCCAATCTTCTCCGGCTGGACAAGTAAACTTCTTTCCACGTATGGAAAGTCTTTCAAAAACATCTTTATATTGCAATGCACCATGTAACATTATGTAGGTAGAATTCCACCAAGTTTTACAATTTACATCTTTATATTGCAATGCACCATTTAACATTATGTATGCCAATCTACATGTGTATTCATTGTTCAAAAGGCGTGCCATCTTTTCAAACTTCTCATGTCTTTTAGGTGTGGCTGACCAAAAAGCAACACTGTCTCGTACCCTCTCAATCGTTCTGTCCATGAGAACGTATATGAAACAAAGATCCTTCCAACATAAGAGAAGAGGTGTCCAACTTATCACCGTGGATATCTTCTTATCAATGTGCAACTCAACAAGACATGCATGTAGTGCTTCACATATAACTTTCGCACTGTGTGGACATGGAACATAAACAAACCCATGCAATAAAAAAATAAGGAAATAATTAGGTTCGGAGTAACAATAATGAATAAATCTATTTCAGAATAACAATGATTTAGAGGGAGACATGGTTACCTTATTAGGAAGCTCTTTAGGTTCCAAGAAGCATCAATATAATGCAGTTACAACCATATAGCCCCTCTTTTGATGGCCATCCATCCACAAATCTGTTGTGATGGCTATTTGGTTCTCATACTTTGCAAAGTACTTCACCATGCTATTCTTTTGGACACCAAACACATTTACAATGTCCTGCCTAATGATATTTCTAGACACTACCTTGAACATTGTTGCAAAGTACCACAAAATTTTTGGAATCCGGCATGATCAACAATAGACAGCGGGTACTCATGCACACATATCACCAATGCAAGTTCCTTTCTAGCAAGTTCTTGATAGAAAATACAGGTCTCCAAATTTTCCCATCCCCACATTTTGACAACCTTAATTTGCTTTGCTCTAGACCCATTGGTGCATGCCGAGCGGGACAATTATTATGATGAGTCCTTAAGTCTGACGTACCTGAGGTTGATTTGGCAGCTCCAACCATGCCTGAGACATCCATTGTAGGGGCACAAACGACTATCCAACATGCATCTCAATGTATTAAGTTTGCAAGAAACAGAGTATCACAATAATAGTGATGAAATAACAGACAGGAAGGCATCAATTAATGTGATGAAACCCGGTCGTTTTATCCTGAGTGGCAACAATACAATACATGCCTTCGCCCTTTTTGTCATGGGGTTATAACAACGCAATATTGAACCCACGGCAAAGCACCAATCCCTCTGAAAAAAACCCATCGAACTTGGCTAAACAAGATAATAGATCGGGAGCACGCAAAGCTATTTTACTATACACCAAGAAAACATCAAAAGATTCTATTTATTTCAATGAACAATCTTATCAAAAAGTGATAGTTATTCATATCCCAACAAACACACCACCGATTACATCGAATTGATATCGATCATGTGAGGCAACTCACGGAAGCATGGTATGGAAGATCCAAAAGAGAGAGAGAGAGAGAGAGAGAGAGAGAGAGAGAGAGAGAGAGAGAGAGAGAGAGAGAGAGAGAGACATTAGATGTTTCGACACACTTAGATACATCTTGATAGTCAGCCAGCAAATCTAACATTAACTTCTTTATTTTATCAACATCCGTGGATGCATGTTCAGTTCCAGACAATGACCCAAATGAAGCCTTCAACATATGCATCTTATAATGTGGATTGGGGGTGGTGGCAATAGCCATAAGACCAAGGACATATGTCCAATACTTCTCAAACTTGTCTTTGATTTCCTTAGACATAGATTTTATGACACTATGTTTACTCGTTTTCCGTTTACGAATGGCCAACCAAATGCCACATATCTTCGGAAAGAAAAGACTAGCTGTAACATATGAAGTGCCCGACAACAACTGTATGACATCAAATAATACTTTCAGCCTATCACAAACCTCCGTAGCAAAGACCCAATCTTCTCCGGCTGGACAAGTAAACTTCTTTCCACGTATAGAAAGTCTTTCAAAAACATCTTTATATTGCAATGCACCATTTAACATTATGTAGGTAGAATTCCACCAAGTTTTACAATTGAGAGCCAATCTACATGTGTATTCATTGTTCAAAAGGCGTGCCATCCTTTCAAACTTCTCATGTCTTTTAGGTGTGGCTGACCAAAAAGCAACACTGTCTCGTACCCTCTCAATCCTTCTATCCATGAGAACGCATATGAAACAAAGATCCTTCCAACATAAGAGAAGAGGTGTCCAACTTATCACCGTGGATATCTTCTTATCAATGTGCCACTCAACAAGACATGCATGTAGTGCTTCACATATAACTTTCAGACTGTGTGGACATGGAACATAAACAAACTTATGCAATAAAAAAATAAGGAAATAATTAGGTTCGAGTAACAATAATCAATAAATCTATTTCAGAATAACAATGATTTAGAGGGAGACATGGTTACCTTATTAGGAAGCTCTTTAGGTTCCAAGAAGCATCAATATAATGCAGTTACAACCATATAGCCCCTCTTTTGATGGCCATCCATCCACAAATCTGTTGTGATGGCTATTTGGTTCTCATACTTTGCAAAGTACTTCACCATGCTATTCTTTTGGACACCAAACACAATTAGAATGTCCTGCCTAATGATATTTCTAGACACTACCTTGAACACTGTTGCAAAGTACCACAAAATTTTTGGAATCCAGCATGATCAACAATAGACAGCGGGTACTCATGCACACATATCACCAATGCAAGTTCCTTTCTAGCAAGTTCTTGATAGAAAATACAGGTCTCCAAATTTTCCCATCACCACATTTTGACAACCTTAATTTGCTTTGCTCTAGACCCATTGGTGCATGCCGAGCGGGACAATTATTATGATGAGTCCTTAAGTCTGACGTACCTGAGGTTGATTTGGCAGCTCCAACCATGCCTAAGACATCCATTGTAGGGGCACAAACGACTATCCAACATGCATCTCAATGTATTAAGTTTGCAAGAAATAGAGTATCACAATAATAGTGATGACATAACAGACAGGAAGGCATCAATTAATGTGATGAAACCCGGTCGTTTTATCCTGAGTGGCAACAATACAATACATGCCTTCGCCTTTTTGTCACCGGGTTATAACAACGCAATATTGAACCCACGGCAAAGCACCAATCCCTCTGAAAAAAAACCCATCGAACTTGGCTAAACAAGATAATAGATCGGGAGCACGCAAAGCTATTTTACTATACACCAAGAAAACATCAAAAGATTCTATTTATTTCAATGAACAATCTTATCAAAAAGTGATAGTTATTCATATCCCAACAAACACACCACCGATTACATCGAATTGATATCGATCATGTGAGGCAACTCACGGAAGCATGGTATGGAAGATCCAAAAGAGAGAGAGAGAGAGAGAGAGAGAGAGAGAGAGAGAGAGAGAGAGAGAGAGAGAGAGCCATCTAGCTACTACCATGGACCCTTGGGTCCTAATGGAACTACTCACACATGGTCATGAAGGTGGCAAGGTTGATGAACAAGACTTTAGCAATGGCTTCCCCCTCCGGCAGAACTCCGAAACAGGCCTCTCGATTGGATCTTTGTGAAACAGGAACTTACGTCGGCGATAAAATTTTACTAAAACTGCAGCGAAGGGTATTTATAGGGATTTATGGAGGTAGAACGGAGTTAATGCGGTTTCTATGGGCTCCACATTCCCGTGTGGGCAAATGGTGGATCGTCTGGCCCTCCCCCAAATCTTATAGAGTCCTTCGTCATCCAGAAAAAATCCTCAAAAATTTGCATCGTGTTTTGATCTTCGTAAATATTGATTTCCTGCAAAACCGAAAACATGCAGAAAATAGGAACTGACACCGTACACTAAATTAATAGGTTAGTATAGAAAATTATATAAATTGCTTTGAAATTATATAAAAATAATAATATAATTGCATAAAACAATCAAAAATTATAGATACGTTTGAGACGTATCACTAAGTCCTTACACTCACGTACCGCTGTCGCTATTCTCACCCGCTCATATATAAAAGTTTTACATTATCTATTTGAGCACTAATTTTAGATCATCTATTATACATCGTCTATTGGAGTTGGCCTTTTCTAGAGATGTAAAAAACACCTTTTGATGATGTATATTTTACTTCAACCACTTTTTTCTGATGTAAAATACATCATCTATTGAAGATGTTGTTTAGTAAGACATTCCAAAGCAATGCTACACCTTTTTTTTACGATAAAACTTCCTATCTATTCCAAAGCAATGCTACACCTACCGGCAGGTTTTTGCGCACTGGATGATTTGGAGGCGCCCCACCCCGAAATCCATCCTAGACCTACCAACGAGCGGGTGTGGCACCGGATTGACCATCGTGCTGCTCGTGATCTACATTGATCAGATTCTTGCTAGCTCGTAGTTCACACCCATAACACTTTGTAATTAAGCTCGATCGATCGAGTAGTGCATGCGCTTTAGTGAACGGACCAGAGGCATGCATGTGGACCTTATGGATGCACGTCGGGCAGGCATGAGCAGTGAGCATCAGACAAGCAGAAAACTACTCCTTCCGTCCCAAAATACTTATCGAAGAAATGAATAAGATTGGATGTATCTAAAACTAAGATATGTCTAGATACATCTATTCCTTCGACAAGTATTTTCAGACGGAGGGAGTACATATTATGTGAGCACGTTGGCCAATAGACAGTTAGTTTGCCTTTTTCTTCTTTGTCTTATACAGTGCTCATCTCTAATATTCCAACTTGAGTATGCACGCCATCTATGATCAAGACTGTACGTCCGGACGTACGCAAGAATTCTCACACCTACTACCTACCTACATCTACTACGAGCGATCGCACAATTGTAATAAATGGACTGTAAGGGTGTGTTTGGATTGCTACCAAACTTCACCATTCCAAAAAATTGGCTAGCCCACACAATTTGGCAGCCGTTTGGACTACTACCAAAATATTGGCGCGCCTAGCTCGCCCACGGCACGCCCATGTAAATATTGCCAACTCGCTGGTGAGCTGCGGGCATAGAAAAGCTCCGCCAAAAAATTGGCAGGGCGACTCTGAGGATGCTTGGATTCAAGGGACTTATTTTAGTCTGACTAAAAATAGTCTCTTTAACAGGCTAAAGTTCCAAGCACCCCTGACTAAAGAGGGGCTAAAACTAGTCTTGAGACTAAAAATTTTTAGTCAGAGGTACCCCTACTAAAATGTAGATTAGTCCTCTCTCGCCTCATTTAACTCCTCTCTTTTAACACATGCGAGTTCTGGATTGTAGGGATTGAAGGATAATAAATGCTCATTAATTTGGTTTTAGTCTTTTTAGTATTTGGATCCAAGTATGGGTGAGGCTAGCAAATTTTAGTCCCACTACTTTTAGTCATGGGACTAAAACGTATCCAAGCACCCTCTCTGTCCCCTAATCCTCTGTGGGCCCAATATAATATTGCTTTTTTATTCGTATGCAGTGCATGCAGACGCTGTTTTGATTATTTTACCTGTAACTAATCAGGTTTCCTCGCAACGATTAGCAAGTGCGCACAGTTAACGGAAAAAAGGCTAGTACTTGCTGCTTGTTGTTACCGGAAAAAGGCTAGTACATGCAGCTTGTTTTGAGCAAAAAAAAAAGTAATGCATGCAGCATGGCCCTGCGGCTCGGCGACTCGGCGTGATAAGCAAATTCCGGCCATAGCAGTCTTATGACATTAAGTTGCTGTTTTTCTCTTGATTGCATCTTAGCTTTAATCTATATATCTTCATAAAGTTTGTAATAGACGTGTCAATTATTCCTGAGACTAGTATGTTCATCAAGTCAATGGTTGCAAGCCAAACGGAAGTCTACTTTTGCCAAAATTTTGGACATTGCAATGGCTACAATCCAAACAACCATGACTTGCCAATTTTTTGGTCATGCCCTGAAATTGGTCTTGCCAATTACTCCCTCCGTTCCTAAATATAAGTCTTTGAAAAGATTTCACTATGAACCACATACGGATGTATGTAGATGCATTTTAGAATGTAGATTCGCTCATTTTGCTCCTAGTCCATAGTGAAATCTCTACAAAGACTTATATTTAGGAACGGAGGGAGTATTTGGTTGGGCAAGATTGGGCTCAATCTAAACAGCCCCTAAAAGAAGACCAGCTTAGCAAGTACGCTCCATGTTGATCGGGCACACCGTTCTGGAAAAGTATGCATATGTATTGAGCGTCCCGTTGTTGCAGGGAAAGGCAAGACGAAATAAAACTGCATTTGCACCCGGAAGAAAAAAACTGCATCCGGACAGTTTTATAGTCATATTTTGGGATTGCTTGCAGGTGTATTTGATGTTGGATAATTTTATTTATTCGATAAAGGGTGGATTTTATTAACTCAAGATGCAACATCAAGAGGATTTCAACGTGGAACGCATGATGGGAGGTTTTCGTCAAGCCTGCAGTTCTGATTGAGGTGGAGATGAGCAGTGTTGTCGCCGAGGTGACTCAGGTTGTTGAAACACCTTTATCTTTGGAGGAATTTCTTAGCAAGGTTACTCGTGTTGTCCCACCCCCTCTGCTTGGGACCCCGAACCGTTTACACAAGGTAAACGATGATGCCTCTCGCCCTGAGAGGTGTAGCGGGCGCCCTGAAAAGAAGAACAAAAGAATATTGTGTGCAACATCCCGACTAACAAGTGTGTGCAGTGTAGGTTGTTGGAAGTTTTTTGATCAATTGCCAGAGGTGAGCAAAGTGAAGGGCGCTGAGCAAAAGAAGAAAGACTACCTAGAGATGTACAAAAGAGCCGATTTCCCTGCAAGTGATTGAGGCATTGAGCACTTAGGCGGGCATTGGTGGGAAGTCGAATCTGGACCTTGCAGGATGTTTTGCACAAGATAATATTAGCCCATGATGCTTCCATGTAGAGGCGGTGGCGAGCCTCGATATGGATGAGCTTTGTTGAACGTGTGGTGGTCATTTCGGTTGCACTTGAGCCACGCCTAATGGTTCTGGGCCTTCACAGTTTTGTGTGTGTCGATCAGATGATGTTCCTTGATGTCGCGTTTATGTTTTGCCCTCCCCCAAACTCCAGTGCCTTTATCTTGTTTTATGAATTTTTATTCCGTTTTCTCTAATTAAGCAGGAAATATTAGGTTTTTGGGTCCGATTTCCCTTATAAATTGGACCATCTCTCTTCTACTTAATGAAATGCAGGAGCCCCCTGCCCTCGCAACGAGGTTCTTAAAAAAGGAAGGATACAAACACAATGAGTACACATCCGGCCTCTGCAAAGTTAGGAATACTTCATGATGCATGATTAGGAAATTCAGGATTAATATTGGAAACTCACGGCTAAAGCAACTATTAGGATGTAAAACTCCAACATATATAATACAATATCGCACATATACAAACCATAACTAAAGTGTAGATCGGATCGCATTGCACATGTTGATTGTTTGTGGATGAAGAGTCGTGCAAAATTGATGTTATGGATGACGACACTGGCGAAGATTGGTCAAAGCATACACTGACAGAGACGGCGGTGCAAGGCACCACCTGACTAAAGACAACACGCGGTGAAGAAAACTAAGTAGTTGCGTGAAGCCCAAAAATCTTATTCGCACTCTCTAGGTGCAAGATCACAAGAGGGAGAGGTTTGGAAGATTTGTTCTCTCATTAGTTGGTGCATGAAAGTGATTGTGCTAGAGTAGATTATGATGTCAGTGCAATAGCGAGAATAGGTAGAATCCTAGCTCGATTCGATGCCTCTTTGTTGTTGGCCGATAGGTCATATAGGTACACCGGATTTGTGGGGTGAAACTAAAGATTATAACTCCACCTCTCTTGCCATACAGGAGCCTTTGAAATTAGCTATTGGGCCAAGCACAAATATTCTAACACTTAGCTCATCCACATTTACTGGCCACACAACACATGGGTGCCATGATTCGGGAATGAGCGAAGTCGGTCTTAGATCCACGGTAAGTTTACATCTTAATTTTTGAGGCAGGACAAAGAGTTCATTACAAGTCATTAACCAATGACATACACATTAATGGGACGACAACTTATTTGGTTGATTCGGATTGTGGGCGATTACAAATCATACCGTGATTATACTAGCACTCATGCTTTTTACCGGAGTGGCTTTATAAGGATCAACAAGGCAACCTAGCTTATCCGTCAACACTGGATTGCATCTAGCTAGCTCTTCCTCCTCATGCATGCACCAGCATTAAAGTTACTCTCACCGTGCTGCTATCGTTTTACCCATCTCGACGACCGCATACATTTTTTGCTAGGTGGTACATGGGGTTAAATATGAGTTATGAACAAATAATGGATGTATTAAGTTAATGGGGGTAGTGATTGATCTGGTTGATTCGCATAGTGGGCTAGTTACGAATCATATCATGATTAGTCCTCGCACATCCTACGTAAGTGGATTTATATGTAGCAATAAGGCAACCCTAGCTGTCACCGCCAGGTTACATTGCCTCTGCCTCCCCACGCATCACTGCAGTCCACTGTGCTGCTCTCGTTTTCAAAATCCAGACGGTTCTGTCCGTTGCCACATGGGAGAGCTAACCTCTACACCGGCCCTCTTGCGAACCTGCACCAAGTGAAGGGTGGTAAGTTATTGGAGGATCATGCTAGGCATGGTCCAGAGCTTGCACCACTAAACCCTAAACCATAGACCACCGCTCGTCCCCCGCGTTGCCTCTCGGGACGGCTCAGGCGGAACCCAATCCCGCTGCCGCAACCCACCACCCCTCCTCTCCTCAACCACCTCGCCGCCGCTGAATGACGGGTCGGGCCAAGCCCGCGCAGTGGATGGCGGCGGCGGGGCTCTCCTGGCCCGTGACAACGCGATCGGTATGCTGGATCTGGGCGGCAGCCCTAGCTTCGTGGCGGCAGGCGGCTGCTTTGGCCGCGGAGGGTGGTGCGGTGGCCAGGCCTGGTGACGCTCCGATCTCCCCCATGGCAGCGGTCGGCGTGCGAGGGCATGGTGCTCTGGTTGTCAAGCCTGGCAACTCCCCGGCTAGGTCTTCGGTTCCCCACGGCGTGACGTCCTGGGGCCTCGATGGAGCGATGGTGGTCCACGGGAGGGCTGGCCGCTGCCGGAATTGGACGGGCGGGATCGGATTCGGCCGGCCAGCGATGGTTTCCTGCTACGGCAATGCGTCCATGCGGTGCAGTGGCTGCAGCGCGGCGTGGCGACCTCCTGTCCCCGAGCCTGGTGTGGTGGTGTTTGGACTCTGGGGTGGCGGCCTTGGGACGGTGGTTGACGTGTCGGCAGCTATGGAGTTCGCGTGGTGACACGGCGGTCGCGGTTTTCTTGGTGGAGGGAGGCTTGGCTCTTCTGTCTGGCAGCTTTGGCTCGGCAGCAAGACGTGGTGGTGGTCCCTGCGTGGTGATGGCGCAGTTGTTGTGCAGGGGTGCGTGGGTCAGTGGAGGTGTTGGTTGGTATCGGTCGACCGCATGGGAGTCATGGTGTTTTCTGATCCGGACGAAAGCCTGGCCGACAGCGGCGGTCCTCATCGGCGTCACTTTCTTCCTTAAAGGCGTTGTCTTGGTGATTTGTGAATCATCACCTCTTGGGTCAAGATCTATGGGCAAAAGTAAAGATCCTATTTGGATCAGGCGGCAGTGTCGTCTCCAACGTCGTTTTCCCTCTTTGGGGCGCCGTCTTGGAGATCTTGGTCCGATTTGTGCTTCCTGCAGACTAGACGTGCACGGCATCGCGTTCGGTAGATACCTGACCGGCGACAAGGTTGATGTGGCGTTGTGACGTGTGTGGCAACGATGATGATGGCGAGCAGAGATGAGTCACGGCTTGTCCTTCTGAAGTCGGCGGTCCGGTGCGCCAATGGGTGTGCCCGTGTAGGTTTCTGGCTGTGACAGAAAAGTCGGAGCTGCGGGCAGCAGGGTCGTTGTGGCAACGATGACTCCATGAGGGCGGTTTTTCTGTGTGTGGTGCTCTCCGGATGCTGTGCTGGACTAGGTTGGTGCGAGGCTTGCAACTTTCTCCTGTCAAGCTTGTCGGCAAAATCGGAGCTGCCATGTCCTCGACGCTGTGGTTGATTGTTTGGCATAGTTGTGGCCAGGTCGGCCGCATGTGCCCCTTGTGGGGTTTGTATCTAGGTTTTCGTCCAGTTTTTCTCCAATTAACCAGGCAACTCTGTTCTTCTTAATCAATGAAAATGACAAATCTTTTGCCACGTATAAAAAAAAAGATTAGACAGAGTCGTCTTGGCATCATGCTTCTCGTACACACCTGTTAGATAATTGTGCAGCTCTATGATACCCCAGGAGCAACCATGAGAACAATTTCAAGCTTCATTAGTAATCAGCATCTCAAGAATATCAGCGGCAAGGAAGGATCGGATGACCTTGTTGACACGCTGAAGGTTTTCTTGCTGTCCTCAGACCAGCTGGTCTCCATTGCCACCGTGCAATTGCTCGTGACGAATCGGCCACTTCCTTGACGATGATAGGTACTGACGACCACAGATCACCATAGTACTTACTGGAAGTTTATCCGTATATTTGTCGAACCTGAGGAGCTATGGTTTGTCATTGCCTCGTAACACAAATAGACTTGTCATGATCTCTAGTTGTGTGCACAACTAAAGCGAACTTTGGAAATTATTATATATGTATGTATATGTATGTATGTATGTACTATATATATAGAAAACCCCTTAATATTTCTGACATTAAACCCACAGTATATATCAAATGTTTTTTAAAATACTCATATCTTCTATAAACCGTAACTCCAAATTTAACATGTTATATATGGAATTTGATTACAAAAATATATAGAATCTAAATATGATGTTATTTTACTTGTTAACCATTAAAAATATTACCTAGGGTGCAATCTTAATCAACAGTGCATTATCCGTCTTTCTTTCATATCGGTACTGATCCGGTTTGTGGATGAACATCTCAGCAAAATCAGGATTGGAGACGAAATTTAAGATCACTTGCCCGTTTCTTGGTACATATTAAATGTACATGCAAGCCGTTTTTAATAGAAGACATGTGGAATCTTGAACTTGCGCTTTTGTAGCCAAAGACCATCTTTGTTTAGGGCGTAGCCACAAATACTCGGATTATAGACCATTTTTCTAAATTAAAAGCGTGTTGTATTCTTTTCTCCCTTTTGCAACGCACGAGACCTTTTGCTAGTGTAATATAAAGTAAAGAAACAATTAAATAACCTATACTGATCTAGGCAATGCTCCAGTAATGAGGGCTTATAGACACGAGGTAACTAGCTATCGTCAGTTAACTAATGAGATAGCAAAGAGGGCAAAGCCTAGACTAGGCAAGCCATGATGTCTCATGCACATGCTAATCTTAGTAGGAGGCATACAAAAAATATGTAATGGTTTAACATCACTCAAAATGTCCAACTATTGACAGATCTACTATTTTCTCTTAAATCCTTACATTGGTCCTTTAATTGGTGTTCTTGTAAAATAAAGATAACTTAGGATATTTGCCAATAAAATTGTATTTTCATAAATAACCTGATAGTCAAGAAGAAACAAGGTAGACAAAAAAGTCTCACACAAATCTTAGACAAAAAAGTTTCATAAAAATAAACACACCTGCTGTGTTTTTGGTGGGGGGGGGGGGGGGGGGTGGTGGTGGGGGCATGGGGTGTTAATTTGATGGAACCTATTTTTATCACTGAACCGTAAACAATAGATCTCCATAACAATGTCGACAGAGTGCACTCTGATAGTAAGTCATCATAATGGTATATAAACAAATCATAACCATCAAATAATCTTCTTATAATTGATGTGATGGCGAATACAACATTTTGTTGGATATAGATGGTTAAAGACACATAAGCATGTATGGTTTAGAAATATACATTTACATTCTTGTCATAAATTACTGGGAACACTAATTTACTATCAATAAAGCATAAGCAATAGGTCTCTAAAATATGTCAAAACAGTGCACTCCTATAATAAGTTATGATAGTGGTATATAAACAAATCATGACCATTAAATCACCTTCATATAATTGATGTAATGGTGAATAAATACATTTTTGTTTGATATAGATGATAAAAGACACATAAGAATCTATTGTTTAGAAATATACATTTACATTCTTGACATAAATTACTATCAACACTAATTTAGTCATCTCCCTTAAATAAATAATACAAACTGAGATTCACAGCACATGCATGAAGGCAGTCACTGGTACATCCTGCAACCAACGAGTGCGCGGATCATGCACCGCCATTGCAAGGATTTTATTACTCCACACAAACAATAATAATTAGTCAAACACATTAATTGACCAATGCACTTATTGCACGATCTCCTCCCCATCGATGATCTCGGCGGTTGTTTTCTTTATGAGCTCCCAGGCGCCTCTCACGTGCCGATCCTCCTGCAGCGACGACCCCACCGCGAACCGTAGAACGAATCTGTTGCCAACCAAGGTGTGCGCCAGGTAGACCTTCCCGGACATGTTGAGCCGGTTAATCAGCACACGGTTCACCTCATCGGTGGCTTCCTCCGTCATGGCTCCTCTTGCTCTGATCCTGAAGCATACGAGGGCGAAGTTCCTCGGCACTACAATCTCAAACCGGTCATCAGCACGTACAAGGTCCTCGAACGCCTTGGCCATCGCGACATCGCTTCGGATGTGCTGTTGAAGCTGGGCGGTGCCATAGGTGCGCATCACCATCCAAAGCTTGAGCCCTCGGAAGCGGCGGCCCACGCCAACTTGCATATCCTTGAGATCAATGACCTCGCCAGACTCAGTAGCGTCATTCTTGAGGTACTCCGGGTTCGTCTCTAGCGCGTCGGTGAGGCGGTTCGTGTCACGCACCCACAAGCAGGTGCAGTCAAGGCAGGTGAGCAGCCACTTGTGCGGGCTCATGCTGATGGAGTCCACGCGCTCAACACCGTCGATGTGGTGCCGAAACTCCGGACAGATGCATGCGCTGCCAGCATATGCAGCATCAACATGGACCCATGCATTAAACATGGCCGCGACAACGGCCACTGCGCTCACTGGGTCCACGGCGTTGGATGATGTGGTGCCAACAGTGGCGCAGATGTACGTTGGCACGAGACCAGCATCGAAGTCAAGCTGCATGATCTCGAGCAACCTCGTCGGGTCGAGCCCGTAGTCCGTCTCCGGCCCGGTGGGAATGGATCGGAGGTTGGCAGGGTCGAAGCCGGCAAGGCGGCATGCCTTGAAGAATGTGGAGTGTGTCTGGTCGGTAGCGTACACCGTGAGCCTTGTGATGTAGGACATGCCATTGGAGGCAATCCGACGCAGCGCCGCGTCACGCGCAGCAACAAGCGTGACGAGCATGGCTTCGCTAGTGGTCCCGAGGATGACACCGCCGCCGGTGCCACGCCCCACGCTGGTGCGGTTAATGAAGCTGGTTGGCAGGCGCAGGAGCTGGGCGAGCCAGTCGAGCACGAGCACCTCCATCTCGGTGGCCGCGGGAGCCGCCTGCCACGTGAACCCTACGGTGTTCATTGCCGAAGCGATCAGCTCCCCCGCGATGGCCGCGGCGCTGTTGGTGGACGGGAAAAACGCGAAGAAACTGGGGCTAGCCCAGTGCGTCATCCCAGGGACGACGGATGTCCTCAGCTCCTTCATGGTGACGTCGAAGGGAGCCGAGTGTTCTGGCGGGGACGCCCTCAGCTCGTCCCGTAGGTAGCCGGGTTTCACGTCAGGGAGAACCGGCATGGACTCGACGCTGGTGTAGTAATCGGTGATGAAGTCGGCAGCCTTGTAGAGGTATGCGCGCACGTCTTCTGGGTTGAGCGGCTGGAAGCTGCTGCCTTGGACGCAGGCGTCGAACGAAGGGGAAGCAGAGGCCGCGGGGTCCATCTCAGGGATGGATCAAATTGAGTTGTTGACTTGTGGCGCGTGCTTTTGAGTCGATCAGGATGCAGCAGGAGGAGGAAGAGGCTACCCACTGGAGATACGGAGGGGATGTGGGAAGGCTTTATATATATATGGGACGC
Organism: Aegilops bicornis; assembly: GCA_021605145.1. Lineage (NCBI taxonomy): Eukaryota > Viridiplantae > Streptophyta > Magnoliopsida > Poales > Poaceae > Aegilops > Aegilops bicornis. The sequence goes on from CM038672.1 coordinate 709,001,444, forward strand.
GGGACGGAAGCGGCGTGGCGGGATGGAAATGTTGCAGGTCGACACAGGGTTTGGGACCAAAAGATGCCGGGTAAAATCTGCTGCTACGCATATTCGTGAACAGACAACGGAGCTCTTGGAATTTACCACCACTTGTAACTATCACCGCGCAGTACGGTTTTGTAACGGCTGGTTCCTGGAGGTAGAAATATACGTGCAACCTCCTCCAGCAATCGTTTCAACTCAAATCCAAGCAGTACGTACAACACACGCCTTCTTCCCTTTTGCAGCCAAATAAGTCGGCGTCGTAGAAATTGATCCGATCGAGCTGCGTTGACGTGCGTGAGTTTCCGGCCGATCGTAGCCAGTCTCCACGATTAAAACAAAAACAAGTACTCCCTCCGTTTCAAAATAGATGACCCAATTTTGTACTAACTTTAGTACAAAGTTGAGTCATCTATTTTAAAATAAAGGGAGTACTAAGTAGGAGATCCGAGCACTACAACAGACGCCTTCCCTTTGGGCATCCTCTACTTCCCGGCTGTCTATACAGCAAGGTAAACGTGCGGCGTACATGCGTTTTCGCATTGGAAATAACTCGTCAATCCGAGCGGCTTACGATCAGGTCCTCGCGCACACAGGAGCATCCATCTTTTTTGTTTCAACAAATGACCTATCACTTCACCCGCAATAAAAAAGACCTATAACGTTATTCAAACTCAACAAAACTATAGCTATGATGCTTCGAATCATAGATCCAAGAATTTACAAAATACTCCTATAACTAAGAATTACAATGAAATTTCTCAGAATCATCTTCTAAATGGTATCAATCTTCGCAACATGAAATAGTGTCAAGGCTTAAAGAGATTACTGTCAGATCGAAGCAGCGATGGCGCCACTCATACACCATCTCAAACTTGACTACATTCATAGGTTTCAGAAACCTTCTTGAGTTGCCCATCGAAAATGATGGGAAGCCGTAATCGCTGAACGTACGTAGACGAGGGATACTCCCCTATAAGTATAGGTCGTCGAGCTACCAGATCTTCAATAGAACGCTAATGCATGACTCCAGAGTCGCAATGGATTGCACCAACAAGAAGGGTCGAAAAACACTAACAGAAACCTGTCAGATCCATATGAACGAATCTGCAATGACATAGGCCTAAAAATTCAAGGTTCATGAAACCAATCTTGTTGAGACACAAACTCTCTTGCTCCGTGACACCGCCAAATAAAACTTCGCCACAGCAGGAGAAGAACAATAGTGCCTTTATTCTCGCTAGCATCACACACAAAGCACCAGTGAGTCCACACAAATAACACTGATGAATGCGCCTACAAAGATGCAAGCTCCCCATTACCTTGCAGCATTGTGTCTGGAGGCAAGGGCAACCGACGAAAATTGGTGGCGGCTAACTTATGGATACCCAACCCTCTCATCCCTGGTCTCTCTTTTTGTCTGGTACAGAAGCATCCATCTGTATCAGCACAAGACCAATGATGCCTATCTTAGTCTGTGACATCGTTCCCTTCTCGGGGCATCGTTGTTGCAGGTCACGACACCACACTCGGGATGCTCCGGGGAAAATCCCGGATCGGACGAAGACGACATTTTCGATGTTGTTCTCCCTCTCGGGTACCGGTAAGCCCTGCAATCGAGGTAGATACAAGAGACTAATAGTTCCACAAAAATATAAAATAAAATCATACCGTCATTTCCGTCTTGCGCATACAGCACAGGGCTATTAGTCACATGTCACGAATGAATAACGAGCATATGTCATTTTATAAAAATTTACTTCAAGATGAATGATTGATAGTCTAACAATATCGCTGATTGTGATGGAACCTCAATTATAAAAAAAAATGATCTGATGGAGATGGATATGGAAATGTGATGTTGATGATGAATTTACTTGAAGATGAATGATTCGTAGTCTTACAACATCGCTAATCACGATCGAATCACGATTATAAAAAAATCATATTAGGGAGACAGATATGGAAATTAGATATTGATGACGTCAATGTGGAGGTTGGTGATGGATGAATATCATATCTTCTCTTGCTCTCCTCTATAGGGTTTTGGGGATCCTCTATTGCAAATTTGGCTCGGGACCTAAAAGATACTCCCTCCGTCCCATAATGTAAGACGTTTTCTCACACTGCACCAGTGTGAGAAAACGTCTTACATTATGGGACGGAGGGAGTAGTTCCCTGAGATGGGATGACGTCATAGAAACGATGGCGTGTGGTACGACCATTTGTCTTCTTCTCGTTTTTTGAACTCTGGTGCGCACCAGATTATATGAAAATAATTTGATGCCAGCCTGTATTTTGCCCTCACTACTTTTGGGCTGCCTCATTTCCCACATGGCCGGCGCCTTCCGTGGACTTATCTGGTGCCCTCATGAACGACACACGGCTGACCCCTACACCGACAACGTCATCTCCATGCGACACACATAGCCCTCCACCGGGTACCTAAGAGCATCTCCAGCCGCACCCTCAACATGATCCTAGGGTGATTTTTTTCGTTCCGGCGCCAAAAAAAAACATCCAGTCGCGGCCCCAAGACGCCGAAAACCACCGGCTCGGCCCGTTTTTTAGCCCGGCGATCCTAGGCCGAACTCAGCGCGCTGGGGGCGCTCAGGGGCTCCGGCGGAAGGGAAAAACACGCCTGCGCCACATTTTCAGGCGAACAGTCAAGGCAATCGCCCGCATTCGCCCCATCCCGGCGCCGCCACCACCTGCCGATCCCGGCGCCTCCCACCGCCTAGCACCACTAGATAGGCCATTCCCCGATGGAAAAAGAGAAGGTTTTGCCGCGTCAACCTCTCCACCACCTTCCCGGCGAGTTTTCCGGCGCTCCGGCCACGCAGGGCGGTATACCGGCGGCTGTGCGCCCACCACCCCCGCCAGGTGTTCGGCGGTTTCCCTGCTCGGCGATGAGACTCGGACGACGAGGAGGCGCCCGCGGCGTTGCTGGAGGAGGAAGCCGATGCCGACGTGCAGGAGGAGGAGCATCTCATGGTCCTCGGCCCCCTCATCGGCTTGCTCGCGAGCAATGAAAAGCCGCGGCGAGGTGGCTTAGTATCGGGGCGGCTGAAAGCAAAGAACTGGCATCGTCTGGAAGGCTATGGCATGCTCTACTCCGACTACTTTGCCGACGCACCATTACAAAGTTTTTCGGCGCCGTTATCGGATGAGCCGAAAGCTTTTCCTCAAGATTGTGAATTCCATCCGGGAGTTCAACAGCTACTTCAAGTGCAAGAAAGCTTGCACCGGCACACTTGAATTCACCTCAATCCAGAAGTGCACGACGGCTATGAGGATGCTTGCATACGGAGCTCCCGGTGATTCACTTGACGACTATGGGCAAATGGCCGAGTCCATAACCATTGAGTGTTTCTACAAGTTCTGCAGGGTAGTGGTGGCAGTGTTTGGACCGCAATACTTGTGTTCGGAAGCATCGACTATATTCATTGGAAATGAAAGAATTGTCCATTTGCCTGGCAGGGGATGTACAAAGACGCCAAAGGCGTTTGCAGTGTGATACTTGACGTAGTGGCCACACAAGACCTCTGGATTTGGCACTCCTTCTTTGGTATGCCAGGAACTCACAATGACATCAGCATGCTGCAGTGCTCCCCCATCTTTGCCAAGCTTGTTGAAGGTCATTCTCCTCCGGTGAACATCGAGGTCAACGGGCGGCACTACAACAAGGGGTACTACCTAGCTGATGGCATCTATCCGAGATGGTCTACATTTGTGAAGACTTTCTCAAAGCCTGTTCCAGGAGGCAAGAAGTCCCACTTTGCGAAGGTTCGGGAGGCTTGTAGGAAGGATGTCGAGCGGGCATTTGGTGTGCTCCAATCTCGATTTGTTGATGTCATGTACCCTGCTCAGACCTGGTCGAAAGATCAAATGTGGGAGATCATGACTTGCTGTGTCATCTTGTGCAACATGATCATTGAGAGCGAGCAGGAAGAGCCAGTGTTTGACACTGAACCATATTACAAGCAGCGTCCTCTTGCGCAAGTTGATCACGAGCTATTGGCAACCTGGTCTGCCTTCCTCAATATGTGTCAGGAGATCTGAGACCTGTAGGTGCATCAACAACTGCAGCATGATCTAGTGGAGCACCTATGGAGGCTCAAGGGCAACGCCTAGCTCGATGTGTGATGTAATATGAGTTTTTCTTTGTTGAACTATATACTTTGTATTGACACTAGTAGAAAACGGAGCTTTAAAACCGGTTTGTAAGGGCCTTTAGTACCGGTTATGGAACATGCACTAAAGTGTGGGCACTAAAGCCCCCCCCCCTTTAGTACCGGTTCGGCACGAACCGGCGCTAAAGTGCCACCACGTGGCGTGAGCTCGCGCCCTAGTATGGGGGACCTTTAGTACCGGTTGGTGTTACCAACCGGTACTAAAGGTTTTTTTTTTGAATTTTTTCTCAAAATTTTGGAAAAAATTTTGATTTTTTTTTCGATTTTTAATTTTTCTGAATTATTTGATGATTTAGTCTCTAATCACCTCTCTTAACTGCTCAAGTGTGGATCACTCATTCCAAATCATCTAACTTCCCGACCGGTCACCCATCCCTCTCACTACTCCAGCCCGAGCACGCTTAACTTTCGGGTTCTATTCTCCTTCGTTTCCGAGTTTGCACTTGTTGTTTTCCTAACAATAGTAAGATGTCAATTCTATTAACCCTCAGGAGTTTAGCTTGAGCATGAAGTCACACATTTCACCGTTTGAGTTTGAAACTATTATTCTAAAAAAACAGTAATTATTTAGTAACGCTAATATTTCTTGAATGAGTTTGACCATAGTTTGACCAAAATTCAAAAAATTGAAATAATTATTTAGTAACACTAATATTCTTGAATAATTATGTAGTAACATTAATACTTCTTGAATAAGTGGTTTGACCAAATTTAACCAAATTTTTTTAAAAAACTGAAATTTGACCATATCTTTTTTTCCTTTTCGAATTTGAGGATTCTAAAAAATTCCAAACAGGCCGTAGGCGGTCTCCATCGGATGCGGATTTTCGTGCTGAATTTTTTGATATATTATACGTTTTATTCCGACATCGTATGCAAAAGTTATAGCCGTTTTACATTTTCCCTATACTTTTTGCAAAACATGTCCAAATTTAAGTTTTCAAATTTTCCTAACTAGTAGATATAGTAATATAACTACCTCTCGAAGGATTTTATTTTTTGAAGTTTTTATCATTTTTTTTTATTTTTTCAAAACTGAAATGGCGATACACGCCGGGGGGGGGGGGTAGTGTTTGAAAATTGGCCCCTTTAGTGACATGACAAGGAAGACAGGGAGCTCGGGAGCTGCATGTAGAAATGCGGTGTTGCGGTCTATGGCAGATGATATCGATGGCTTACAAGCTCACTCGTGGCGTCTTTGGTGAACGGATCATTTGCGAATGGGCTAGTTAGTGTCGACGTCCGAAGGCAATCTAGAGGCCAGGAGAACGACAGTTGTGCTACTGTCGTGCTGCAAGCAGGAGGTGCCCGAGTGGCTGCTACCTCTTGAGCACTACGTTGGTTTTCCCTTGAAGAGGAAAGGGTGATGCAGTAAAGTAGTGTAAGTATTTCCCTCAATTTTTGAGAACCAAGGTATCAATCCAGTAGGAGGCTCCTCAAAAGTCCCACGCACCTACACAAACAAACAAGAACCTAGCAACCAACGCGATAAAGGGGTTGTCAATCCCTTCACAGTAACTTGCGAAAGTGAGATCTGGTAGAGATAATAAGATAAGATAAATATTTTTGGTATTTTTATGATATAGATTGGAAAGTAAAAGATGCAAATTAAAGTAGATGAAAAACTTATATGATAGACCTGGGGGCCATAGGTTTCACTACTGGCTTCTCTCAAGATAGCACATATTACGGTGGGTGAACAAATTACTGTCGAGCAATTGATAGAAAAGTGCATAGTTATGAGAATATCTAGGCATGATCATGTATATAGGCATCACGTCTGTAACAAGTAGATCGAAACAATTCTGCATCTACTACTATTACTCCACACATCGACCGACTCCTGCCTGCATCTAGAGTATTAAGTTCATAAGAACAGAGTAACGCATTAAGAAAGATGACATGATGTAGAGGTATAAACTCATGTAATATGAGATAAGCCCCATCTTTTTATCCTCGATGGCAACAATACAATACGTGCCTTGCTGCCCCTGCTGTCACTGGGAAAGGACACCGCAAGATTGAACCCAAAACTAAGCACTTCTCCCATTGCAAGAAAGATCAATCTAGTAGGCCAAACCAAACTGATAATTCAAAGAGACTTGCAAAGATAACCAATCATACATAAAAGAATTCAGAGGAGATTCAAATACTTATCATAGATAAACTTGATCATAAACCCACAATTCATCGGATCTCTACAAACACACCGCAAAAAGAGTTACATCGAATAGATCTCCAACAAGATCGAGGAGAACTTTGTATTGAGATTCAAAGAGAGAGAAGAAGTCATCTAGATAATAACTATGGACCCGAAGGTCTATGGTAAACTACTCACAACTCATAGGAGAGGCCTTGGAGATGATGTAGAGGCCCTCCGTGGTCGATTCCCCCTCCGGTGGAGCGCCGGCGAAGGCTCCAAGATGGGATCTCGCAGATACAGAAGGTTGTGGCGGTGGAATTAGGTTTTCGTTTTGCTCTTCGATGTTTTTAGGGTATAGGAGTATATATAGGCGAAGGAAGTATGTCGGTGGAGCAACCAGGGGCCCACGAGGGTGGGGGCGCGCCCACCCCAGGGGCGCGCCGGGCGCCCTCGTGGCCGCCTCGTTCACTTCTTGACGTCCACTCCAAGTCTCCTGGTTTGCGTTTGTTTTGAAAAGATTGCTCCCGAAGGTTTCATTCCGTTTGGACTCCGTTTGATATTCCTTTTCTTCGAAACACTGAAATAGGCAAAAAAAAAAGCAATTCGGGCTGGGCCTATGGTTAGTAGGTTAGTCCCAAAAATGATATAAAAGTGTAGCACATAAACATACAAAACGGGTAATATAATAGCATGGAACAATAAAAAATTATAGATATATTAGAGACGTATCAAGCATCCCCAAGCTTAATTCATGCTTGTCCTCGAGTAGGTAAATGATAAAAACAGAATTTTTGATGTGGAATGCTACCTAGCATAATTCTCAATGTAATTTTCTTTATTGTAGCATGAATGTTCAGATCGAAACGATTCAAAATAAAAGTTCATATTGACATAAGAAATAGTAATACTTCAAGCATACTAACAAAGCAATCATGTCTTCTCAAAATATCATGGCACTAGAAGGTTCATTGCTACGTCTTGAGCTTGCGTTGATTTTCCTTGAAGAGGAAAGGGTGATGCCAGGTCCAATGTGGTGGACGCGCCCCGTCGCGTCCGGGCCTCCCCATATCCGCCCCATATTTGGGCCGGATATGAATGGTGCCGGTCAGCCCGGGCGTTTGAGGCCGATTTGAGGTGTCTGTCCGAGTTTAGTTTTTCTAACTGGTTAGTGACCGGCACGTCTGCCCTGGTGTATGAGGGGTTTTGAGGTGCCCAGTTGTAGATGCAGTTGTAGATGCTCTCGGCAGGCACTTGTCCTACTGATTGAAGGTTTATGAAGATGGCAGGAGGGTTGGGCTGGCCACAGTTGCAGGGCCATTGCTACAGTAACTTTCCTAATTTCAATCCGGACACCATCTCCTAGAACTGGAACCCCAACGGCGAATATTCGGCCAGCTCGGCATATTGGGCGCAATTCCTCGGATCTTATCCGAGATTCTTCAGCGACCAAATTTGGAAGGCGCATGAGGAGCCAAAGTGCAAGCTTTTTTCCTGGCTGGTCCTCCACAACCAGATCCTTACGGCTGACTAGCTCGCCTTGCATGGCTGGCCACATGACCCCGTCTGCCAATTTTGCCTCTGCGCCAATGAGAATGCAGAACACCTTTGCAAGACCTGCCTGTTCACTTCCGTAGTCTGCACCCTTGTCCTGAATTGGGTGGGCGAGCCGCTTGCTTTTGCTCTAGTTGCCGCTTCCCCCTCAATCGACACATGGTGGGATGTTGGTCAAAAACTCCGACAACAATTTGAGAAGGCGTTGCAGCAGCTGCCTCATCTATATCATGTGGAATGCCTGGAAGAAGAGAAACTGACGAATCTTCGAAGGCACAAGATTGCCTTAAATCCAGATTGCGCACCTAACCTTCGAGGAGATCATGCAGCGCGACATGGCCTTCCGGCCAAGAGCGACCCTAATTCATGAGTAGTTAGCATGCATCACTTCGTGTGATCCTTCAGATCTTGGGGTTTCCGGCATGTCCCCTTTCAAAACATGGCATATTGTACATATTTCCCTCTAATAAATGAAAAGGCAGCGCTCCTGCCAGTTCCTCAAAAAAAATTGCTATATTTAGCACAATTGCTGTTATTTTATATATGTTTGGAGAGCCAAAAAAGCATCAATTCTTATGGAAATTTTATGTAGCATCCTTAGACCTTTCCAATCCTAAATCAATATTTTCAGGATTTTCAATTTTCGTATTTTATTTCCCAATTGGAGTCGTTATTTCTCTACTCAAAATTCATGAAAATTTAGAAAGAGACTATACATATATATGGGAAGTTATGATAACTATTTCAGGATTTTCGGAGGAATTAAATTATGCATTCATTTTCTAAGTGCATTTTAAAGCATTCTTAGGGATCTCCAATGCCCACCCTCAAACCGCCTACAACCATCCGGACCGCGCGGTCTGGACGTATTTCGGTCCGGACGCAATTTTTCCCGCAAACCGAAGACAAACTGGGAGGGGGGGGGGCTTTGCGGGTGTCCATACTATTGCCACGCCCGCCTCTGGATAACGTGGCCAACCTAAACCCCTCACGAACCCGCGATCTTTCTCACCCGAAACAAGCTACCGCATTCACGCTGCCCTACAGCAACCGTTCCGCATTGATGCCCACCCAGAGCAGACGTGACATGTCGCCGCGTTGGCATTGAAGCGGCTCGTAGGCCGAGGGCACCGTCCGCGGCACGTACCCGGTATCAGTGCATGTTCAATGCGGGAGAGACGTTTACTCGACAGGATTAGATGGATATATACCATGCCTGTTCAATAACCGTCCCTTCGCGTACCGCCTTTAAACATGCTCGCCAGCGGAGAAACCAACCCGACAAACCTGGATGCTTGGCCTCACCGGCACCAATATTTGAAGTCGACCACACCCAGGGACAACACGCCACAACCCCAGCCGCTCCATGTTTTCCTCCATGACCAGCTAGAATGCTCTGCGGGATAGCCTTTCGAGGGAGACGAAGCACGAGGTTGCCGCCCTTGCAGCTGTCGGCCAGAGCCGTTGTGCCCAGCGGATCGAGGCCGACATGCCGGCCAGCTCCCTCGAGGTCTCCGACAACGACCCCACAATGGAAACAGGCTCCGACGACGACTCAGTGCCGGAGCCCATGCCGGTGCATGTGGGCTTGACCATGGAGTAGGTGCAGGCACACGTCAACACCGCCATGTTAGAGGAGATGCTTGCGACGGCTCCTATGTCGCTATTCCGGTAAGTGCAGGAGCAGCAGCGATACAACTTGATCCTCCTAAAGCAGCACCAGCTGACAGAGGGCCAGATCTATCGCGAGCGAGTAGTGAGAAAGTCGTCGCGGTCCTAGCCGCGGTGAACCCCAACTTCGTTGCAGAGCAGCAGGCATTCTACGAAGCCAGCCGCGCTCAAGCCGCCACTCGCGACGCGCAAGTAGTGCAGCCGGACGCGGACGCGGAGGCGGCGCTGACTGCGCAGGTGCACGGACCTAAATATCGCCAGTTCACGTTTTACGCGCCGACAAACACAATTTGGCTGCGCCGGTACGACGACGAGAGTGTCGGCCCCTCCATTCCATCATGGAACTCACGTCCACTAGGTCGTGGACGCCTTCGAGGATGAGTTGGGCATGGGACGCAGAGGGCATTGTGTTCCAAGAGGGCCGGTCCGCCACCATTGTTATACTCTTCCTTGCCGGGGACCACATCTTGACTTCACGGGTCTTGCCTCCGGCGCCCGTGGAGACGCCAAATAGAGGACACGGCCGCCGGAAGCCCCCCCCCCCCCCACCCCCAATGAATACTGTCCGAAATGTAGTGAATGATGCGCACTCAACTCCTAATTACTTTTGTTCCATCCAAAGATATCAGATGTTCTAATTTTTTTTTCTAAATCAGACTTATATAGACACGTTTTAGTGTGGAGTAATTGCTGAACTTGTGCGGAGAAGAGGTTTTAACATTACAAGCACCAACCCATCACACCTCTCTAAGGGACTAATCTTTTCAGGCTACCATTTCCTACCGCTTTGCACTCTACACGCATAGGGCGTCAGTCTTGTCACTAACCTGATTAACTCGCCACGTGATTAACTCGCGTCGAATTATATCACTCAATCTGGTAGGTGCAACTACGCACTTGCTTCCACAGCTTGAAGGTGTCGTGGATGGCAGACACTTCCGACTTTCCCTCGCTGTTCAAGAATTCTAGCCAAAGACCGCAGCGAGATGAGTACCAGCGAACACTGACATCGAAATCGCGTTAGGTTCCAGTGGAGTCCACGTGAAAGGTTGATACGTCTTGACGCTTGAATACGTACTTAGTTTTCTCATGGATCTCCTGTTCGTCAGTGATATGCATCATCACACAAGAGACAACACCAAGGTCGGTAAAAAACGTCAAAGGGGGGAAACAAGAAGTTCCGCAAACGGCTAAGACGCTTCGATAGATGCCTAGCTTAGCGCGAACAACAACAAGGCAGAGACGAAAAGATTACTGGCACGCACGCTTCTTTGACCTTTGGCATCTTCCCTTTCCACCACAAAGTGATGTACCTGCCACGGCTCCGAAAATCTTGGCCCCTTTGCTTGCTCTTTGTCGTTTTCTGCTTCTTGTTTTCTTTAGTATGACCGAGCCAGTTATTAGAAAACTTTACTATAACCCTGCAAAAAAAAACTTTACTATAACATTCATTGTTAAGAATATTCTTAGAAACCAGAATATATACATACTTGCCATACATACTACCTACCAATAAGTCATGTCAAATGTAATACTCCCTCCGATCCATATTACTTGTTGCTCAAATGGATGATCTAGCATTAAAATACGTCTAGATACATCTGTTTGGGCGACAAGTAATATGGATCGGAGTGAGTAAGTTGTCTCAGTATAGACGAATATATACTGGTAAATACGGAAGGCTAAGGACGTATATATGTTATAATCTTGCATCCAAGTGCCACGACCGCAACGCGATCAAAGCTCTGGTGAAGGACGATGGGCCCGATGCATATCTGATGATGAGATGAGGGCTTTGGCTCCAGGCTTTTATGAAAATTTATTCTTGTCCGGGAGCTCAGAGGAGGCTGAACTCTTGTTGCAGCACATTGATGCGGCCGTTTCTAATGAGATGAACACGTGACACATCTGACATCAGTCGTTACGGATGAAGAAATAGAGATGACCTTAATTTAGATGGGTACGACCAAAGCACCTGGGCCAATTAGGTTCACTGTGATACTCTACCAACGGCATAGGGCGTTGGTCAGGGAGGATGTATGCACAATGGTCAGTGAGTCTTGGTCAAGACCAATGGCACCAAATACTTTTAATGATACAATCATTGTAATGACCCTGATGGTTAACTCATCAGAGTTAGTTTCCCAGTTCCCTCCTATCACTCTATGTAATGTGTTGTACTATAAGATAGCTGCGAAGGAATTGGCTAATAGATTGAAGATGATTCTCCCAATTAGGATCTCTGAAGAGCGGAGCATGTTCATTCCTGGAAGGCTCATCATAGACAATGCACTTGTTGCTTACCAGTGTGTACATGCGATCAGGACGCAAAAGAGAAAGAAACCACTTTGGACGGTTAAGCTAGATATGGTGAAGGCATATGATAAGGTGGGATGATTTTTCCTTGAGCAAATGTTGTCACACTTTGGCTTTACGAAGGGGTCGATAGAGATGACCATGAGATGTATCACATCAGCAAGATTTTCTGTATTTTTAAATGGAGACCTTTCAAACAGTTTTGCGTGGTCCAGAGGGCTTCACAAGGGGACCCCCTTTCTTTGTATCTGTTTATGTTATGTACTTTGTGTGGAAGGCTTCTCTGCTTTGACCAAGAATGCTCAGAGGGTTCAAGACATATACGGTGTGTCATTTCGAAGCACTGGCCCCATGGTAACTCACCTCTTATTTGCTGATGATGGTGGACGTTTCCTGAAGGCTTCTGAGGGCAACTTGGAAACCCTTAGGGCTATTTTACATGACTATGAGGTGGCCCCACGGCAAAAACTTAACATGCAAAAATCCTCAATAAATTTTTTTTGGAAAGTGATGCAAAGAAGAGGATAAAGAACACCTCAAACATGTCATTGGCATTCGATAGGAAGCACAATGTGAGATATCCGAATCTCCCCACAATGGCTGGGAGATCAAAGGATGGGACTTTTAAACATGTGAGGGAGTGTGCTAGTGGCAAGGTAATTGGTTGGAAGGGCCAAGAACTACCAAAGGCAGCAAGTGAAGTTCTTGTAAAATTTGTGCTTCAGTCTACACCAAGTTACAACATGAGATGTTTTCAACTAACAAACAGAATGTGTCGGAACCTGTCTTCGATCTCCTTGAACTTTTGTGGGTTGCAGCTAAGCATGTAAAGAAAGTGCATTGGATTGCATGGGACAAGATGTGCTCTAGCAAGCATGAAGGGGATCTTAGTTTTCGATATCTAGAAGCATTCAACCAGGCCTTGCTGGCTAAGCAGCCATGGCGAATTCTGCAGGTTCCTTCTTCATTGTGTGCTCGAGTACTCAAGGCGAAATACTTCCCGGATGATCCTATCTGGAATGCTACTTGTCCAGAGGGTGGCTCTTTCACTTTTCAAAATATACTTTACGAACGTAATCTGTTGCAAGGACTCATCTTGAGAATTTGTGATGGTTCCAAGATAACACGACAACTGTTTCTGGAGGAAGAGTAGTCTTAAGCCACTAGGCCCGGATTACGTGCATGGGATCACACATGTTAGCAACCTACTTTCTGTATAGGGCGATGCATGGAACAGGAGCAAGCTGGAGGCCATGTTCTCACTGGACGATATACACGACATTATGCAGATTGTGGTAGGGGGTCACGGCATGGATTATTACTTAGCATGGAATTAAGAAGATCGGCCAATTCTCTGTCAAATCTGCATGTCACCTACGGACGTGCAAAATCCGGACAGCATGAGCCTTCGTTGACGGTCGCCAACCACAAAGTATCGCTTGCTCTTTGGAATTCAAGTGCAGTGAACAAAGCTAAAATTCATACATGGCCATTGATACAGAATGACCTAGCAGTAGGGGCTGTTGGCTCTAATCTTGATTTCATGTATCTGCATATTTAGTTTTGTTATGCATGTAAATTAGAGGGTCTACGTACTAGCTAGTCATCGGAGCTTCAATGAAGATGTGTGGACATGGCGAGATGTCAGACCGCCGTGAGATACAGCGAGTCTGGCGAGATGCCGATGGTGGCGTGAAGCCGCAGTGTTGCGTGAGGCAGCAAGATGGGTGCTAGACCGAGGCGATATGAACTATTCTGGGAGTCTGATGGTACGTTGCCAGAGGTGATCAAGGAGGCATGGAACGCGGTGGGGGGTGTCCGCAACCTAGCACAGCTGCGTGACGCCCTATCAAAAACAATGATTTCACTCGGTCAATGGGTTAGGAAATTCGGTAATGTTACAAGGGAGCTTGCAAAGTCCAGATCCCAGCTTGAGGAAATTATGCATATGAATGCGGATCAACAAGATATCCATAGGGTGACAGATAAAATGAATGAGTTGCTTTATCAAGAAGAGATGATGTGGTTGCAAAGATCGAGAATCTCATGGCTGAAAGAAGGGGATAGAAATACAAAGTTCTTCCAGAATAAGGCGGTATGGAGGGCATGGAAAAACAAAATCAGACAATTAACTGATAGTGTTGGTATGGTGCATTCAGAATTTGCAGTGATGAGTGAGATTGCAAATAAATACTTTCATGAGATTTTCTCGGCGGATGCAACACTTGTACCAGGCCCGGTCCTTGACTTATTGGACAATGCTAAACTTTGTGCGCCGTTCTCTGATAAAGAGATATCTGATGCAATGTTTCAAATAGGGCCACTTAAAGAGCCAGGGCCAGATGGTTTCCCCGTGAGGTTTTTTCAGCGAAACTGGAACATTGTCAGATATGATGTGATTGCAGCCGTTAAGGACTTTCTTGATACTGGAATCATGTCAGAAGGGGTAAATTCTACATCCATTGTGTTGATCCCTAAAAACTCGAACCCTGCAAAGATTTCTGATTATAGGCCCATCAGTCTCTGTAATGTAATTTACAAGGTGATTTCGAAGTGCTTGGTGAATCGCCTTAGGCCCCTCCTAGACACTCTTGTCTCTCCAGAACAGAGTGCCTTCGTGCCAGGACGGATGATCACGGATAATGCTCTTGTGGCTTTCGAGTGTTTACACTATATCAAACAGGAGAAAGATCCCACGAAGAGTTTTTGTGCATATAAGCTGGACCTGTCAAAAGTGTATGATAGAGTGGATTGAGTCTTCTTGGAGCAGGTGATGCAAAAGCGTGGTTTCACTCAGCGATGGATTGACTGGATAATGACGTGTGTCACATCGGTGAGATATCGTGTTAAATTAAACGGTACCCTCTTGGATTCATTTGCACCGTCGCGTGGGCTTCGGCAAGGAGATCCCCTTTCTCCATTCTTATTTATGTTCATTGCGGATGGGTTATCGGCAATTTTACAGAGTAAGGTGTCAGCAGGCAGTGTTACACCAGTGAAGGTATGCAGGAGAGCACCGGGTATTTCGCATTTGTTATTTGCTGACGATACTTTACTGTTCTTTGAGGCTTCTAGTGAACAAGCAGTAAATGTTAAGGCAGCCTTGATCATGTATGAGAGGGCTACGGGACAGAGTTTGAACTTCAATAAGTGCTCAATATTTTTTGGTTCTGCATGTCCAGGGGCGATACAAGAGCAAGTGCGAGATGTTTTGGCTGTCACTTCGACGGTGTTTGAAGAAAAGTATTTGGGCCTCCCAACTCCCGAGGGGCGTATGTCAAAGGGGAAATTTCAGAATCTGCAAACTAGTCTTACCAAGCGTCTGATCCAATGGGGTGACGGCCTCTTGGCGCAACCAGGAAGAGAGATCTTGATTAAAGCAGTAGCTCAAGCATTGCCAACGTATATCATGGGGGTTTTCAAGCTACCCTTCTCTGTCTGTGATGACTTGACACGGATGGTAAGGAACTTCTATTGGGGTTCCAGCAAAGGGAAGAGGAAGGTCCACTGGAGAGGCTGGGATCATTTGCTTCAGCCTAAAAGCAAAGGGGGTGCTGGTTTCCGGGACTTCCGGATGTTTAATCAAGCTTTGCTAGCCCGGCAAGCATGGCGTTTGTTGACAAAACCTGAAAGTTTATGCGTGCAAGTTTTGAAAGCGAGATATTACCCCTCTGGCAATTTGGTGGACACAGTATTCTCAGGTAATGCCTCTTCTTCATGGCAAGCGATAGCTCATGGTCTTGATCTTCTGAAGAAAGGGCTGATATGGAGAGTTGGGAACGGGCGAAATATTCGGGTGTGGAGAGATAACTGGATCCCGAGACCATACTCCTACAAGCCAATATCGCAACAGGGTCGGTGTCGTATCCGGTTTGTTGCTGGGCTGCTAAATGAAAATGGATCCTGGAATTTGGACGTGCTACAACGATCCTTCTTACCTGCGGATGTGGAGGAAATCCTGAAAATACGAGCTTCCCCTAGGCTTGGGGACGACGTCATTGCATGGGGTCCTGAGAAAAGTGGTACGTTTACAGTCAAATCGGCATATAATCTAGCGTTTGAGGAGGCGAATAGGGCTACAGCTGTTTCGTCTAGCTCGGCGCCGGATGGTAGGCGTTTGTGTTGGCAATATATATGGAAATGCAGCGTCCCCCCAACAGTACGAAACTTCGCATGGAGATTGTCAATTAACTCGCTGCCTACTTGGAAGAATAAACACAGAATTGGTTTGGAGGTGAGCAGTATATGTCTTGTATGTGGGATGGAGGAGGAAGATAACTTCCACCCGTTCATTAGGTGTCAGTTTGGACGGGACTTATATTTGCAGATGACCACCTTGTGGCAAATTCCAGCGCTGAATTCCTTTCTGAACTCAGGGAAGGAGTGGCTCCTCAACTCGCTTGGCCAAATGAATGAAAATCAGCGATGCATGGTCTTGCTAATCTTCTAGAGATGCTGGTACATACGCAATGAGGTAACACATGCCAAACCGGCCCCTCCCATGACTGTGTCAGTCAGCTTCCTCCAAAGGTATTTGGAAGAATTAAGTGGGATCCAAGTTAATGGTCGTTGTGATCCAGCAAAGGGAAAAGGTAGCGTAACCCTTGTTAGTGGGGTGCAGTTGATGAAGCAACCGAATTGCGACACACCATGGAGGCCTCCCAAGCGGGGCTGGGTCAAATTAAATACAGATGGATCTTTTGCTGTTTCAGGTGGATCGGGTGCCGGGATGATCCTGAGGGATAGTGCTGGGGCGGTCATTTTTTCATCTTTCAGATCCTTGTATCATTGCAGAGATGCTCTGGAAGCGGAGCTTTGTGCTTGTATGGAAGGTTTGTCATTTGCAATACAGCGAACGGACCTACCGATTGAAGTCGAGATGGACTCGAGCAATGCCGTGGCTATGATTTCAAGTGAGGAGGTGGACCGATCAGTTTATGCTCCTGCTGTCTCTTAGGAATTTTTGTATTACTCTTGCTCCTCGTAGTCAAAATAAAGCTAGTGATAGACTAGCTAGTTTCGCTCGTGTCGAGGGTCGGACTATCACCTGGGTCGGTTCGGGCCCGGAGGAGGTCTTGGTGATTGTTCGTGAGGACTGTAAGAACTTGATTACTTAGTAATACATTTCTTTACCCGCAAAAGAAAAAGGTCGTGTGATACGGCACACACGTAGATGGTTGAAGCAAGACTGGCTGGCTGGACGGTGAGTTAGTTTGCATGCATGGAGTCATCGTTAGCTGCATGTATAGGTTGGTTAGTGGGCTAGCTAAAAGGTTGGTCATGTAGCCGTGCATGCGTTGAGTCTGTTTGTGCATGACCGAGTGTGCCGGTCCTGAAGAGATTCTAGGAGGAGATGGTGATGCATATCCTGGAGAGATTCTAGGAGGAGATGGTGTTATGCGGACGTCTGTAGTATAGTGGCCGAGTGTGCCGGTCAGCCTAGTGCGTGCGTGCGTGAGTTAATGGCTGGGTGTGGAGTCATTTGTACTGCCTATTTAAATTCAACAAATGAATGAGAAGGAGGCCGTGAGGGCTGGGAGAAAGAATGTAGTGCATGTGTGTCTCACCGGGAGTGAAAAGCAAAGTTGTGTTCTCCACGGTGAGGTGTGTGTGTGTGTGTGTGTGTGTGTGTGTGTGTGTGTGTGTGTGTGTGTGTGTGTGTGTGTGTGTGTGTGTGTGTGTTTGTGTGTGTAACTTCCATGGTGTGTGTTCTTGAGATAAGAGAGAAACCTCGAGAGAGTTGTGTGAGGCAGCTCGAGGTTGAAGAAAGAGAGCGGCGCTGCGAGAGGCAGCGCCAATAATTGGTATCAGAGTCTCGTCGATCCGATGCGGCGACGGCGGCGCGCCGACTCCATGTGAGGTGGAGGACGGCGGCACGAGGTGGAGTTTGTCGGTGGCGCGATGTCGCCGGTGGCCGGGTGCGGTGGGATGCCGCAAGATGATGATGCCGTCATGATTGGTGTTGCGAGGACGTCATCCAGGTCGAGAGGTGGCCGCTGCGTGCGGCAGGAGGACATGGTGATGGGCGATGTGACGGTGTCGACCACGACAAGGTGATGCGTGGTGATCGGTGCTGCGATGGCATCATCCACAACAAGATGGTGCGTGGTGATCGGCGCTGCGACGGCATCATCCATGGCAAGATGGTCCATGGCGAACGGTGCGATGGCGTCGTCAAGTGGAGGTGGGTGATCCACATTGAAGAGTAGGATATCAATATTAGGGGGTGAATGTTGGCACTAATCTTAATTTCATGTATCTGCATTTAGTTTTGTTATGCATGTAACTTAGAGGGTCTACGTACTAGCTAGTCGTCGGAGCTTCAATGAAGATGTGTGAACATGGCGAGATGTCAGACCGCCGTGAGATACAGCGAGTCTAGCGAGATGCCGATGGTGGCGTGAAGCCACAGTGTTGTGCGAGGCAGCAAGGTCGTGTGATACGTCACACATGTAGATGGTTGAAGCAAGACTAGCCGGCTGGACGGTGAGTTAGTTTGCATGCATGGAGTCATTATTAGCTGCATGTATAGGTTGGTTAGTGGGCTAGCTAAAAGGTTGGTCATGTAGCCGTGCATGCGTTGAGTCTGTTTGTGCATGACCGAGTGTGCCGGTCTTGAAGAGATTCTAGGAAGAGATGGTGATGCATATCCTGGAGAGATTCTAGGAGGAGATGGTGTTATGCGGACGTCTGTAGTATAGTGGCCGAGTGTGCCGGTCAGCCTAGTGCGTGCGTGCGTGAGTTAATGGCTGGGTGTGGAGTCATTTGTACTGCCTATTTAAATTCAACAAATGAATGAGAAGGAGGCCGTGAGGGCTGGGAGAAAGAATGTAGTGCATGTGTGTCTCACCGGGAGTGAAAAGCAAAGTTGTGTTCTCCACGGTGAGGTGTGTGTGTGTGTGTGTGTGTGTGTGTGTGTGTGTGTGTGTGTGTGTGTGTGTGTGTGTGTGTGTGTGTGTGTGTTTGTGTGTGTAACTTCCATGGTGTGTGTTCTTGAGATAAGAGAGAAACCTCGAGAGAGTTGTGTGAGGCAGCTCGAGGTTGAAGAAAGAGAGCGGCGCTGCGAGAGGCAGCGCCAATAGTGGTATCAGAGTCTCGTCGATCCGATGCGGCGGCGGTAGCGCCGACTCCATGTGAGGTGGAGGACGGCGGCACGAGGTGGAGTTTGTCGGTGGCGCGATGTCGCCGGTGGCCGGGTGCGGTGGGATGCCGCAAGATGATGATGCCGTCATGATTGGTGTTGCGAGGACGTCATCCAGGTCGAGAGGTGGCCGCTGCGTGCGGCAGGAGGACATGGTGATGGGCGATGTGACGGTGTCGACCACGACAAGGTGATGCGTGGTGATCGGTGCTGCGATGGCATCATCCACAACAAGATGGTGCGTGGTGATCGGCGCTGCGACGGCATCATCCATGGCAAGATGGTCCATGGCGAACGGTGCGATGGCGTCGTCAAGTGGAGGTGGGTGATCCACATTGAAGAGTAGGATATCAATATTAGGGGGTGAATGTTGGCACTAATCTTAATTTCATGTATCTGCATTTAGTTTTGTTATGCATGTAACTTAGAGGGTCTACGTACTAGCTAGTCGTCGGAGCTTCAATGAAGATGTGTGAACATGGCGAGATGTCAGACCGCCGTGAGATACAGCGAGTCTAGCGAGATGCCGATGGTGGCGTGAAGCCACAGTGTTGTGCGAGGCAGCAAGGTCGTGTGATACGTCACACATGTAGATGGTTGAAGCAAGACTAGCCGGCTGGACGGTGAGTTAGTTTGCATGCATGGAGTCATTATTAGCTGCATGTATAGGTTGGTTAGTGGGCTAGCTAAAAGGTTGGTCATGTAGCCGTGCATGCGTTGAGTCTGTTTGTGCATGACCGAGTGTGCCGGTCTTGAAGAGATTCTAGGAAGAGATGGTGATGCATATCCTGGAGAGATTCTAGGAGGAGATGGTGTTATGCGGACGTCTGTAGTATAGTGGCCGAGTGTGCCGGTCAGCCTAGTGCGTGCGTGCGTGAGTTAATGGCTGGGTGTGGAGTCATTTGTACTGCCTATTTAAATTCAACAAATGAATGAGAAGGAGGCCGTGAGGGCTGGGAGAAAGAATGTAGTGCATGTGTGTCTCACCGGGAGTGAAAAGCAAAGTTGTGTTCTCCACGGTGAGGTGTGTGTGTGTGTGTTTGTGTGTGTGTAACTTACATGATGTGTGTTCTTGAGATAAGAGAGAAACCTCGAGAGAGTTGTGCGAGGCAGCTCAGGGTTGAAGAAGGAGAGCGGCGCTGCGAGAGGCAGCGCCAACAGGGGCTAAGCTTCTCCGTCGAAGTATTAAAGCTTGTGTGTTTTGTTCAGCTTGCGGAAGAGAACAGACTTTGTATCACAGGATTTAGGCATGTCCGCACTTGGTCCTATTATGGAAGCATTAGCGCTCGGAGTTGGGAGCTCCGGTGGTTTTTGTTTTCAAAAAGGAGGATGACCTCCGGCCTCTGCATCTGGGAGATGCATACGACCATTTATTGATTATTCTTGAGGACCTTACAAAGCATAACAACATTATGAATCCGCCATCTTGACAGCATCTGCCGCTACTCCTATTCAAATGATGAAGGGGTGCAAGCTGGGCCACATACCCATACCTCTCACCTAAGCCTGACATCTAAAGCCGGAGGCCCCGATCGAGCCATCTGCCGGGTCCGGGGCTCAAATCGGTCTGACACACTCACATGTGTCGTCGCCGCCATCTTCCACTGGTCCATTTTCAGAGCAGATTGAGGTGACAACCTTGGCAGGTCCTCCGCCATCGACGCCACCACGATGCCAAATGACGACCTCCACCTACGCGAGCTTTGGCAGGTCCTCCGCCATTGACGCCACCACGACGTCAGCTGACGACCTCCACCTACGTGACTCCATCTCCAAGCAATGGAAATAAATCCATGCTAGGAAAGGGCCGCACCACCGCTGTCGCCCATCACCCACAAGCGCCACCCAACCCCAAGGTTCCCAAAGCGGCGGCTTCAAGAAGGGAACGGCGCCGTGAGCGCCGCCGCCGCCCAACAGAGTTAGGGATTTCACCCGAGAAACCTAAGGGAAGGTGAAGTGAGGAGATCAGTCCATACCGACGCAAGTTAGGGATTCCACACCGACTTTGACGACGAGCAACGCGAGGGAAATATGCAGGACTTGTGCCGACCGTGCCCCCCGCAAACGACCACCAAATGCATGTCATCATCACCACCTGGACTCCCTCCAATGCAGCTCCGACTTCAAAGCAACCAACGACCACGGAAGAGCACCTCGGACACGCTGGGAAATACCGACTATCAAAGACCACACCGCGACCCAAGCTTCATTCGATGCCATCATCGTTGTCAAACAGAAACCAACACCCCGCCTCAGCAAACCACACGGCGAAGATGCCGCCCTCGACGGCGAAGATGCCGTCATCCACCAGTCTCCCAGTCGTAGCCAGCTCCGAGACGATGCCCCCAAGGAGGAGAAAGACGCGGATACGCCTCCATTGCCCGATCCAGCGGATCTGAGGTTTCCCTCCGGAGCCAAAGCCGTGTGGAGAAGGAGGAGTACACCCCACGGTGACGATTCCAAGAAAGATCACGGCACTCGCGGGCGCCGCGTTCGCCAACTCCGAAGAAGACCGCAGCAAGGATATCTCCCGGAGATGACCACCTGCAACCACCGACCGCCACCCATCAACCACCACCTGCCGAGGCCGACCTCAATCTGCCACGGGATCCCACGATCCAACATGACTAGACACGCACCGCCCCCCTGGCCGTAGCCGCTGTCCACCACTGCAGCACCACCGCGACCACCTCCACCGCAGCCACCAAGAACAGACAAACAACATATCCACCTGCAGCGCACCTCACGCTCCAGAGCAGCACAGCCACCACGCCCTGCCGGTGACTGCGCCCGCCGCGCCCAGCCGCTACCACGCCCGGCCATCGATCCGCTCCCCACGCGCGCATCCAGGAGCCGAACGTCGCCGCGCGAACGCACGCCGTCTACGCCCAGGCCACGCCGGAGCTCGGAACGAGCCCGCCACCTGGAGTCCCATCCGCCGCCCGCAGCCGACGCCAGCGCTCGGGCCTCATGCGCGCTCTGCAGAGCCGCAGCTCACCCCCGCCCACCAGATCCGCGGCGGGCTAGCCATCCCGCGCTCGAGCCCACCACAAACCCGCTGGCGCGCGCAAGCCAGCGCCAGAGCCACGCCCGCCCGCGAGCTAGAACCGCCGGGGCTGCGCCCGCCAGGACCCGTCGCGCCAGATCCGTCCCCGCGCCTCGCAGAGAGATGCCCCGCCGCCACCCTCTCTGGAGCCTGACCGGGCTTGGCCAGCGGGCTCCTCGGGCGTGTTGGCCAGACCCGTACGTTTTTTTTTTGCATCGAATTTCGGACTTTATTCAAAATAACAGTAGTCGGTTACAATCTGCCCGTAGGTTGGTTCGGATAAAATCCGGGCTACTCTCTAGCCAGCATTCCGTCCCATCAAGCGTACAGGCACGCTGAGCACAAAGATGGGCCGGCACATTATTTGCTCTACCAACATGTCGAACCGAAAAAGAAGTAAAAGAAACGACGTAGTCCGCTAACTCTCTAAAGATGGGCGAAGCAACTGATCTATTGTTACCTCGCGAGTTCCAGAGGTCGACCAACTGAGAGTAGTCCACCTCCATGATCACATGTGAAAAACCTCAGAGTTGGGCGAAGATGACCCCCTCCCGAAAGGCCAGTAGCTCGGCTATGAACGGATCCGAAGTACCTGGCAAAGGCTTACACCATGCTCCTAGGAAAGAGAGGTGAGAGCGAGCCACTCCCCCCGCCCCTCCACTAGTAGTATCTGTATACACTGAACCATCAGTGTTTATAGTGATCCATCCCGCCTCCGGGGGGCGCCAACCCTGGCTCGCAGTCCTGGTCCGTCGTCCCGGGATGTCGATGATGGATAAAGCTTCATGCACCCGTTTCAGCGCCGTTGCCGGATCATACCCTTCTCGGCCATGAGTCCAGTTATTCCTGGAAGTCCAAACTGAGTGCATGATGGAGATGATCTTGCACCGTGTATCATCAGAGAACAAGCTGTCCAACAGAATATCACGAGCCCATGTCTCGGGATGCAGCCGAGGTAGCTGGAGGCCGAAGCGATCCTCAGCTGCTACCCAAAATTTCCTTGCATGAGTGCAGGAAACAAGAGCATGCAGCAGGTTCTCATCAAAGGCCATGCAGATGTCGCACCGGCCGTTTGTTTTGATATGCCTGTACTGCAAGGTCACCGAGTCTGGTAAGATACCTCTAAGGACTCTCCACCAGAACACCCTAACCTTCGGTAGCACATGGATCTTCCAAAGTGCAGTCCACAACTCTCTGTTTGCCGATGAAGATTCCGTTGTCGTCCCTTCCTCTATGGAGCTAGGCTCGTTCGCAGTCATAAGAGATCGACACGCTGACTTTACTGAGTAGTTTCCTGACTTTTCCAAATCCCATGCCAAGATATCCTCCCTCCCACGTAATTGAGGGGATGTTCAAAAATCGCCTGCGTCGAGGATGGAGGAAATGTTGGCGTATGAGGTCCACATCCCAATTTCCAGTATAATCATGAATCAGCTCAGAAACCCTAGTCAGAGGTGCGGCACCAAGGCGACCTGTTGGTTTCCGCGATAGTGTATGTGGTATCCACGGGTCCGTCCAGATGGAGATTGTGGAGCCGTCCCCAACCCGATGAATTAAACCAACTTCCAATGCCTTCCGTCCCGCCACAATTGCTTTCCATGTAGCCGAAGCTCGGGCCGGTACCGTGGCATGGAGAAACTCCCTGTGTGGGTAGTATCTTCCTTTCAACACCCGGGCACACAAGTTAGCAGTCGCCAGCCTTGTTTTCCTAGCATAGCTAGGTTGAACACTTGGGGGTCCCGAAAGCCCATTCCCCCCTTGACCTTTGGCACTGTCAACTTCTCCCAGGATATCCAATGCATCGAGTTTTTGTCAAGAGAGCTTCCCCACCAATACTTGGCCATTGGGGATGTGACACTCTTACAAACTTTTTTCGTCAATTGAAAGCAACTCATGCTGTAGGTTGGTATCGCCTGAGCGATTGATTTAAGTAAAACTTCCCTCCCTGCACAAGCGAGATTCCTCTCCGACCAGCCGCCGATCTTGTTGCGCACCCGATCACCAATATGACTAAAAGTGCCGCTAGTGATACGCCCAATGGCAGTCGGTAAACCCAAATACCGTTCCGAGAAAGCCTCCACTGAGATTCCAAGAGAGGCCTTGAGTGCTTCTCGGATAGGCTGACTTGAGTTAGCACTGAAAAAGATTGAGCTCTTCTCCCGGTTCACCGCCTGGCCTGAGCACTGGGCGTAGATCCGGAGTATGTCATTGAGTCTTTCTGCACTTTGGGTGTTTGCACTCATAAAAATTAGACTGTCATCTGCGAACAATAGGTGATTCACCCATGGTGCATGAATACTCACCCGAACCCCTCGATCAATATATGCAGCCCCGTGATTGTTGAGAAGGGAAGTAAGGCCCTGCGCACATATAAGAAAGAGGTATGGAGACATAGTGCAGCCCTGCCTGAGCCCCCTTGTAGGGTCAAAAAATGGCAAAAGCTCACCATTTACCTTGATTGTGAATCGAACAGAAGTGACACATTTCATAATGAGGCTGATAAAGCGATCACCAAAACCCAGCCTGGCCATCGTTGCTTCGAGATAGTGCCACTCCACTCTATCATATGCTTTGAGCATGTCCAGTTTCACCGCACAACTCGCATTCTTTCCTCTTCTCCTTCTGCGAATGGTGTGAACACATTCATAAGCAACCAAAACATTATCCGTGATCAATCGACCCGGTACAAACGCGCTCTGCTCTTCTCCAATGACATCATCAAGTATGAGCCGAACCCGGTTAGCCAAAACCTTCACTGCTATTTTATACAAAACCGGGCAAAGAGATATTGGCCTATATTGGGAAATTTTCTGCGGATTCCGGACCTTTGGGATTAGCGTGATAGCCGTATCATTGAGTCCAAGAGGTAGCTCACCACCGTTGAGAAATCCCAGAATTGCCCTTGTTACATCTTCCCCAACGACATCCCAATGGCGTTGGTAAAAACCAGCCGTAAATCCGTCTACTCCTGGAGCCTTCGACGGGGCCATCTCAAACAGAGCGTCCTTGACCTCGGTCGCCAAAAATTCCTTTTCAAGTGTGTGATTCATGGCCTCCGACACTCTCGGTTGGACGCATTGTAACAGTTCCTCCATAGGCGCGTAACCCTGAGACTGGTATAGAGCCTTATAGAAGTCCATGATTTCAGTTTTGACCTCCACTGGATCAGTGCACCGCTGGCCATCCACTCTTTCCAGTGAGGTAATTCGGTTTGAACGTTTTCGTTGTGCTGCCTGTGCTTGGAAGTATCCTGTATTCCGGTCTCCTTCACGAAGCCAAGACACACGAGATCGCTGCTTTAGCCAGATTTCTTCCTGGCGCAATGCTTCACGCAACTGTTTAGCAACACTCTTTTCCTCCTCCGTCGGGCCACGGCCCATCGAAACTCTGCGCAATCTATCAAGGCGGGCTTGAAGACGACGCACCTTTTTCTGCATGTTGCCGAACTCGCGATTACCCCAAGCTCCCAGCTGGGTCTGAACCTCAGCAAGGGCCTCGATGATGCCTTGGAGACCGTCCCGCCCAGCTCCCGCTCGCCACATCGACCGCACCTTCTCATCGTAGTCTGCATGACACTGCCATACGTTTTCGTAGCGAAAAGAACGATTGCCCCGTGTCCAGCCGGTCTCCATACTTGTTCTCAACTCCGCAACCACAAAGCAGTGGTCCGATTCAACACTGCTTATGTGCTTCACGCTTGTGTATTCAAACAGATCAAGGAAACTCGAGTTGACCATTGCTCGGTCTAATCTTGCTTTTACGTTCAACTCCCCTTGCTGCCTGTTATCCCATGTAAAAGGGGCCCCGCGCCACCCCACATCCTGGAGTGCGCAATCCGCCGCTGCTTCCCGGAAAGCACGCATTTGGCTCTCTGGTCTAGCATTGACTCCAAAGTGCTCGTCTCCATGAAGAGTTTCGTTGAAATCGCCCATGCAAATCCATGCTTCATGGTGTACAGCAAATAACGTACGCAAGAACCTCCAGCTGTGATGTCTATTTTCCACCCGAGGTTCTCCGTAAAAACCCGTAAACCGCCAATTTTTATTATCTTTCTTGACTTTTACATCATTATGTGATCGGCTGTAGTTCTGAACCGACACTTCTGCGTCTCTTGACCAGTAAAGACCAATTCCTCCACTAAGCCCGTCGCTATCGACAGCAAAACAACCAGAGAAACCTAAACTGAATTTTAGATCCTCCACACGCTTGCCCTTGATTTTTGTTTCCATGACAAACAGAAGGGTGGGGCCTTCTTGCTTCACAACTTTGCGAAGCTCTCGAACTGACCAAGGGTTCCTAAGCCCTCGGCAGTTCCATGATAAGACACTCATTGATTCAGGCAGGGCTGACCCGCAGCCCCTGCCGAAGATTCAGATGATGGTGGCGTTGGTTTTTTCTTCTTCGGATCCCTTTCTTTGAAGGTATCCGTAAGATCTCCAACATGTTGCTCCATAATAGCCATTGCCCCCTCGACAATTGCTAAACCAGCATGCACCTCCCCATGTTCCGTCAGAGCCATTTGAGGCTGAGGTACCTTACGATAAACTTGGGTGTTTTGTGGCCCTCCCTTCCTCTTGGAACAACGTACGTGTATATGCTAAGCTAGCACACATGCAGGCAACTGGATGGATTTCCAGCCGTACCTGGTCTAGCCAGTACTTACCTCGCGTACGTACGTGAGCTAGCTGATCGATAGAAAATCGATCATTTCGGTGGAACTCGAATAAACTCAGCAAACGAGAGGAAAACCAGATCGATAGACTTGTTTATGGCTACACGGGCGTGTCGCTCCTGGGCTTTTTTTTGTATTGTTTTTTTGTTGTACAGATTACAGGGGATATCTCGAGTATATATGCTAGCTAAGCTGGCTAACTAGCAGTCCTACTCGGTGATGGATTAGGAAACCTACGCAGACACATGAATATACACGTGCACGGAACGGACACGGGAAGCTGTCGTGTTTAATCCTAATAAGGCGGCGGCGAGATGAGGGGGAGGAGGGGGGTGGGAAGAAGGCGGCGCCGGAGTGGATTCCCCCTTGTCGCCAGATAGAGAGGCGACGCAGGGGTTGGCCCTGTTGGGCATTCTTCATACTTCCCATCGATCTTCAATGCAGAGGTAACTGTACTTCTTGCTTGAAGGCTCACAGTGGAGTAAAACTTTCAAAAGCTTGATGTTCAAAAGCTTGATCTTCAATACAGAGGTAACTGCAGCCGGTATGTTTAATGATGAAGGAAAAAACTTATCTACCGCCGGGCGCTGCTGGACGCGACAGCTGTGCAAAATTAGTTGGGTTCGACGAGCAGCACATGCATTGGCAAGAGAGCACGTTACGATTAATCTAGTACCTTCATTTCAAAATATAAGATGTTTTGGTAGGCCAAGTATTATATCTAAATAGGACTCCCCTCTATCTGATTAAGCCACTCCACCCACTTCTCGTTAGTGGGTAAGTGGTAGGGACCCGGCCTACTTGAGGCGACCCGAGCTAGTCTTTTCCATTTTTCTTCTTCTTTTTTTGTTTTTTGTTCTCTAATTTTTTATTCTTTTATTATTTTTCTCTCATTTTTTCATCCTTATTGTATTTGTTTCTTTGTTTTTTATCTTTTTTCTTTTGAACATTTTGTTTCTTTTTTGATTTGAATTTTTTTGGTTCTCATTGTCTCTTTAATTTTCATTCAACATTTTTATATATGTCCGAAACATTTTTCAAATACATTTTTTAATTTTTAGCATTTTCCAAATGATCGATTAACATTTTTTGAAGACATGATCAACATTTTTTTCTATACATCTTCAACATTTCTTTAAATGCTTGATAAACAGTTTACTTCAAATACAAAGAGTAGCAGTTTTTTAAATACATGGTCAATATTTTTTTATATGCACATTTAACATATTTCAAAGGCTTGATTAACATTTTTCAAACACTTGTTCAATATTTTTTTCAACTGCTTAATTAACATTTTCATAAACATGATAAAAAATCATATTTAATACATGGTTTACATTTATAATATACACATTTAACATTTCTTAGATGCTTGATTAACATTTTTAAGTACTTGTTCTACATTTTTTTAATTGCTTTATTAACATTTTATATACATGATCAATATTTTTTTAAATACTTGTTCAGAATTTTTCAAATATTTTTTCAACATTTTTGAAATATTTTTCCAACATTTATTCAACATTTTTCTCAAAAACTTGAGTGACATTTTTATATACACGATCAACATCTTTTCAAATAGTTCTTCAACATTTTTCAAGAAATTTTTTAACAGTTTTCAAATACCTGTTCAACACTTTTCAAATGATTTTTGTAGAGTGCTTATATATATTAAAAATACTTCTTCAACACTGTTCAACATTAAAATATAAAAATAAGACAAAAAACCAAATCAGAAAAAGTAAACAAAAAAAAGGAAAAAGAGGTTGCGGCCTCCCACGCGCGTGGACCGGCCATAACCTCTCGCCCTTTCAGCGAGTAGGAAGCCACAGTCGCTGAAGGCGATATATAGGGGCACCCATCTAACTATATGACTAGACCAGATCGCTCACGGCCATCAAACTGTTTGCTTATTTCAATGTGTGAACTGTTTTTAGTATCATTTTTTAAATGAGTGATTTTGTTTTAAAATGAGAGAAATTAGCTTTTGAAATGACTGAAATTAGTAGTTTGAAATGAGTGAATCAGTTTTTTGAAAATGATTGATAGCTAATTTTTAATATAGAGTAAATTGTTTCTTTAATTGAGTGAAAACCTTTAATTGAAATGAATGAAATTAGTTTAAAATTTATTTTTAATGAGTGGAATCAATTATTTATTATGAGTGAAATAATTATTTTGAAACGGGTAAAAAAAATTTAAACGGTAAAATTTAAACTAGTTCAAATGAAGCCATAAGCTTCGTCCAAATTTTGAGGGTGTGCCTATATTTCAAGAAGAGATGAGGGCCATTTCTTTTTCTTACTTGTGAAGCTAAAAATGGCCACAATTAAGCCATTTGTGAAGATGGTCTGCCATCAAAATTCGGTCGTTGATCACTATGTGTAGATTTTGCATTTCGGTAGAGCCCAACTTTTCCACACCATATAAGGGGTGGTCGTGGCAATGAGATCGGGGATTTGCAAGGCATAGGCAAAGGTCAAAGGACGAAACTATTGTGCGTACGACATATAGTGTCCAATCAATGTACGATTAAAAATCGAACGGTTTTTGTGCAGTTTGGTATTACACACCAATGTCTGGATTTCTACATCGTAAGGAGTTTAAGAAGTCCTACGTGTCATTGTTCGTCATAGAATACGCTTCAATGCTATTGTATCAACCGCTCGTGTTGCAGCAGAGAGAAAAGAACTGTCGAATGTGCTTCGAATATTTTCTTATCGTAACCAGAGAGAAAAGAACTGTCGAATGTGCTCCGAATATTTTTGATCATTGTTACGTTTTTCGAAAAGGAGCATAACCTCCGGCCTCTGCCTTAAACAATACACACATCCATCCTTATTATTACACTTCTGCTTCAGTGCAACTCCTAAGCACATCAACGAACAAGATCTATCCATACCTCTTAATAATAAAGGGTAGGATGTTGTTTTTAAAATTACATGGCATACCGAGGGGGGGGGGGGGGGGGGTGGGCGAGTGGGCCGGCCCATCAAGGCGAGCGACGTATTGCTCTTTAAGTCGTGGCATAAAAAATACAACATAAGTGGGCAGCAAGGAAATCGATCTCGCAACCACATCATCCCAACTAATTACTACTAAAACAGTAGGAATGAAGCCCTTTTGTTGATTGTTGGTAAGAGGGAAAGTCATAAGAACAATGTGGCATCGAGATAAGAGAATATGTTTTTGAACATTATGAAAATTTATTAACACTTTTTAAATGCAGAATATTTTAGACACACAAATAATTTGCAAATTATCAAAAAACAAAAATATCAGATAATATTAGAAATCAAAACTCTTTTAGGACATGAACATTTTTTACAATCCATGAATAGTTCTTACAGTGTGAATACTCTTTGAAAATTCTGAATATTCTTTTTTTAAAACATTAATACTTTCTGAAACTTTAATTTTTTTGTAGAAATGGGAAAATATTTGATATGCGAACAAAAAAAATTGAAATTCCCAACATTCTCTGAAATTTCGGAAAATTTATTGAAAACTACAACTTTTTCAAAAAATAAATCAAAAAATCTTTATCATTCTTTGGAACACGTGGATATTATTTGTAAAACAAGAACATTTTCTATAAGTTCTGAAAAATTTCATAAAAAATATGATTAATTTTAATTCGTTATCAAAATTTTAAAACAGACAATATTTTTGAAATTTCAGGAAATATTTGAAAATGGGAACAACTTTTCAAAAGATCAAGTTTTTGGAATTTATAAACATTCATTAGCAAAAGAATTAATTTAAATTTTTTTTGACTTTATAAACAATCAGTTTCTTAATTTTTGCGAAAATCTGAATTTTTGTAGAAATAAAATAAAATTCAAAACAACAAAGATTTGAAAAGAGAAAACAAAATAAATAAATAGAACAGAAAGACAAAAAGTAAAATCCCAAAAAATAGTAAAAGTGAAAACCGACACCGGTGGCTCGCTGTGGTGGAGTTCGCCCTGTGCGTGCGGTTCACATTACGATGCGGGGAGCATCACATAGGATTTTACCCATACGTTTGAAGATTAATGTCAAATAGACAGCGCCGCGCACAGTAGGCTGCCGACTAGGCCGGCCCATTCTCCCACGTGGAAACAGAAAAAATTCACCAGAAGAGAAATGGCAGCGTGATGGATCAAATCATGTAACTCCCACTGTTGACTGCTCGTCGCTAGCTGCATGAGCGAATAAGCTTCAGTCTCTAATTAGGAAACGGAGACAAAAAGAACTATCTCTCAGCGACCTATTTAATGTAGTGAATTGGTCTTTTCTCACATTTTTTTTCTATTGTTTTTTGTGTCTTTATCTATTTTTTTTGTTTCTGTTTTGGAAAATGGCTGAGCTTTTTAAAAAAAGAAATTCCAAAAAAATTTCGCTGGTTCAAATATTGTTCAGAAATACAAATGTTTGCATTTTGAAAATTAAGTTTTTTTAAAAAAGTCCATGTCTTTAAAAATTGCTCAGAATTTCAAAATACAAACTGTTTTTAACATGAGCAGACAAAATTTTGAACATGAATTTTTTGTGATATTTTGAACATTGTTTGAAAAACAATAACAAATTGTGAATTACAAAATCAGAAAAATACGAGCAAAAATTTGAAACCAATTTTATTTTCCAATTTTTCTGATTTTTTTGTATTTGTGTGGAATTGTTGTGAAGAAATGAAATTCTTGAAATTCCAAACAAAATTTAAAAGCGTGAATATTAATTGAAACTCGCCAAAAAAATTGAATTTGTGAAGAAATTTTGAAAAAAGGGAATTTTTTGGATTTGTGAACAAATTTTGAAAATAGGGTGATATTCGGGTAGGCTAGAAACCTCCGTGTGAGAGCACGCTATTTTTCGACATCTTTGCAATGGTTACTCCAAAAAGAATGTTCATGTTCATATGTAATGTTGAAAATTGCAATTAACTGACGGATTCAAATGAGTAAATTATTGTATACTCACGGATGCACTTCTTCTGACCTTGTCTGGCACACTGTTCTTAACTGTTGGGTTTTTCTTTACTATGGATAAATGACCCTAAATTTTTGCAGCAGCCAGGTACAGAAATTATGAGGCATCTACGCCAGGTTTGAACGACTTCCTGACACCATTTGCACGTTGCGACGCGTCAGACCATTTATCGGCCTTTTCACCGACAGAACTCCAGAAAATGCCAAACTTGTTAAAAATCCAAACAACTTGGCATGATACCTTAAATTGGTCATAAAAGCTGGTGGGAAAAAACAATGTCATTTCACGGATGTAAAAAAAGAACATGCATTCAACTGGACCCTTCTGGCCTACTCGAAGAGCCTCTATTGTAAGCAGTCTATTTTTAGACATCCTTGAAATGACCTCAACTTTTGAAAACAAGTGGGCACACCAATGATAGGCTTTCATTCCTAGTTTAACCAAGAAAACTCCAGAAAATGCAGGACTTTTCAAAAACCAAAACAACATGGCATGATGCTTTGAATTGGTCATGCAAGGCCATAAAAAATTGGGACCATTTCAGAGATGTCGCGAAACGAGGTGCTTCCAAATGGGCACTTCTGGCTACCCAAACACTCTCTATCACTACGGGAAACAGATAATTTGCCGTCAGGGGGCGTCTTTGCCGTCAGCTTTTCCTCGGGCAGACGGCAAAGAAAGAGTTTGCTGGCATCAACAGACGCCAAAGAAAAACTGACGGAAAATAGACTTTGCCAATGTTAAACGGAAGGCACTAGGCACGGACAGGCCTTTCCCTCTTGAAAAGATGAAGAAAGATTAGATAAGGTGCACTTGCATGCGTTGACCGCATCCTTGGGGAGCAACACTGCTGTTTTTTTTATTTGATCCATTCTTTGCCGTCTGTGATATACGAGGTTGAAGGCAAAGACGCGAATAGCTGACGGCAAAGATGTAGTCTAGCTGACGGCAAAACCACTTTTCTTTGCTGTTTGTGATTTATAAGGCAGACGACAAAGAAGTTTCGGCTGACGGCAAATTCTTTGCTGTCTGTCAGATAAAAAGCTGACGGCAAAGTATTCTTTGCCGTCTGACTTTGTCGTCTGCTTTCTGACGGCAAAATCTTTGCTGTCTGAATTTAGGTCTTTGCCGTTTGTGATTCCCAGACGGCAAATTTCCTGTTTCCTGTAGTGTGTTGAAAATGATATTTTTTTTTTAAATCTCAGGAGTGACCTATCTTTTGCAAGTAGGTGGGCATGCACATGGTATGCGTCCATGCCAGGTATGAACGATTTCCGACACCGTTTGCACGTTGTGACACGTCCGGCCATTTTTATCGGTCTTTTTTCACCAAGAAAACTACAGAAAATGCAAGACTTGTCGAAAACCAAAACCAGTTGAAATGGTGTCTTGAATTGGTCATACAAGGTCATTAAAAATGGTGCAATTTCAAGGATGTCGAGAAACAACGTGCTCTTGGACGGAGCCTCGTGTCAACACACTCCATTGTACTTGGTCTATTTTGGACATCCTTTAACTGAACCCAACTTTTGCAAACAGGTGTGAATGCCCATGTTAGGCATCCATGTCAAGTTTGAATGATTTCCGACACCGTATGAAGTTGCGACATGTTTTTTTTGGCCTTTTTTGACGGAGAAAACGCCAAAAAAATATGGAAAATTTGTTGAAAACCAATTTTTTTGCATGGGGTCTTTAATTGGTTATACAAGTCCATGGAAAATATTAGGGTCATTTCAAGGATGTCGAGAAACAATGAGCTCTCAGACGAAGCCTTCTAGCCTATCTGAATACCCTCCATTGAACATGGTCTATTTTTGAATGTTCTTTAAATGATCCCAGCTTTTGCAATCAAGTGGATATGCCCATGGTAGGCATCCAACGTAAGCAAGTTGCGACATGCCCGACACTTTTTTGTCCGTTGTTGAACGAAAAACTCCGGGAAGTGCAAAGGTTGTCAAAAAGTCAAAGAAATTGGCATTGTGCTTTGAATGGGACATATAATCGCATGAAAAACATTCGGGGTCATTTGACGGATGGCTAAAAATGGACCTTTCTGGCCTACCCGAACACTCTTCGTTGAACATGGTATATTTCTCAACATGCATGAAATGACCCCCAACGTTTTCCAATAGGTGAGCGTGCCCATTGTAGGCATCTATGTCTTGTTTGAATGAATTCCGACATCGTATACAAATTGCGTCACGTTCAACCTTTTATCGGCCATATTTCACTGAGAAAACCTAAAAAATGCAAGAATTGTCAAAAACTCAAACAACTTGACATGATGCCCTCAAATGGTCATATAAGCTCATGAAAAAATTGAGGTTGTTGGATGGATGCCGAAAAAATGTGCTCTCAAATGGTGCTTTCTGGCCTACAAGGAGACATAAGTTGAACATGGTGTTTTTTGGACATCATTGAAATAATTGCCAATTTTTTACACCAGATGGGTACCCCATGGTAGGCATTCATGTTAGGTTTTAACGAATTCCGACACCCTATGCTGTTGCGTCACGTCTGG
Source organism: Aegilops bicornis (assembly GCA_021605145.1). Taxonomy (NCBI): domain Eukaryota; kingdom Viridiplantae; phylum Streptophyta; class Magnoliopsida; order Poales; family Poaceae; genus Aegilops; species Aegilops bicornis. The sequence continues at coordinate 709,035,693 of CM038672.1, forward strand.
GATTTTTTCACTGTGAACTAAAGAAAATCCAAAAATTCTCGAAAATCGAAACAACATAGCATGGTGCCTTGAATTGGTCATACAAGGCCATTAAAAACCATGGGCCATTTCAAGGATGTCAAGAAACAATGTGCTCTCAGACAGAGCCTTCTGTATATCTTTGAAATAGACCATGTTCAACGTGCCCACCCGAACACACTCCGTACAACATGGTCTATTTTTGGACATCTTTGAATGACCTCAACTTTTGCAAGTAGATGGGCATGCCCATATTACACATCCATGCCAGGTTTGAACGATTTTACCATATGCAAGTTGCGACACGTTCGTCCCTTATTGGTCTTTTTTGACCGACAAACTCCATAAAATACAAAAATTGTAGAAAAGCAAAACAACCTGGCATGGTGCCTTGAATTGGTCATACAAGCCAATGAAAGAATTGGGTTCAATTGAGAGATGTCGAGAAACCGCATGCTCTCAAACGGATGCTTCTGGCCTACCGGTCACCCTATGTTCAATATATTTTTGGACATTCTTGAAATGACCCCATGTTTTACCAGTATGTGGGCATGCCCATGGTAGGCCTCCATGTCAGATTTGAAGAAAATATATATTTAAAATTATAATTTAAACAAGTATTTAAAACTATTATCTTAAGTGTTTAACATAACTGATAAATACAAAGGGATAAAATTGAAAACGGTAATCTTTTTTCTAAAAGATTTAATAATTTAGTACAGTTACTTAATACTGTTATTTTGGTATCGAAACAATATTTCAAATTTAGACCTTGGCTGCCCCAACTGATCATGGATTTGAAAAAAGTTCATCAATTTTTACAAAATGTTCTCAAATTTGAAAACATCACGGGCTTTAATTTATTTTCGTCAAAGTAGTAAAGAGTTTGTGGATTTTTAAAAAAGTCAAGGATTTAAACATGTTCACAGATTTGAAACAAAGTTAATGAATTTAAAAAAGTCAAGGATTTAAACATGTTCATGGATTTCACGTATTAGGAGACCCATCATTTTGCAATGAAAACAACATATAAATCTCTGGACAATTTTGAAATCAGGCCAAACGTCTTAATACATATGCAAAAAAATTCATTATTGGCCCACCATTGATTAGAAGATTTAGCTTGTATGAATCGCTATTGGTTTGATAAGAATAATGACAATCGTTCCAGTTAAGAAAAAGTTCATGATTTAGAAATAGTTTGATTTTTCTTAAAAAGAAAAGTAAATGAAAAATAAAAAGAAAGAGAAAAATAAAAATAGAAGAATAGCCGGACAAAAAAAAAAGAAAAAAACCAAACAATGGTACTGAACCATGCACGCGGCACTTGTTACAGTCAGGGACATCAATTGCTGAATACGGACAATACCTAGTGGAACAGGCCCATGTAATTGTAGACCCATGGGCACCTGGTGGAACCATCGGGGTACTAAACGAAGCGACTAGAGCTTTCTGGTCTAGTACCACCACGCCAATTGACGAGAATTGCAATAGAGGGATGGCTATAAAGGCTTGGTGCCCGGAAAAATATTTTTCACATGCTCCGTCCGTCTGACTGTGCGAGCATAATTTTTCTTTTTTCTCCGCTTTAGTTAACTCGGCTTAACTAAATCATTTTAGTTTTTTAACCGAAAAAGTGAATGTCAAACAGTTTCCAAATTTTCGAACTAAAACTAATAAAACCAAAAACTGAAAAACGAAGATTTTGGTTAGTTCTTGTTTTCGGTTCTGTTTTGCACTGCCTGACTATTTGCCGCCCGCAAACGGCAAATAGTTTATGGCAAGGCCGCAGCGTCGATGAGTTGGGCCAGCCCAACCAACCCCTAAGAAGGTGACTAGTAATTTTAGGGAAAAAATTTCTCAAAAAAAAAGTAATTTTATAGGGAAAATAATACCCTATTTGCTGCCGGCGGGTGATCCACCGAAAAAAGGACCTGACGAATCCCCAAACGAAAAAAGGACCTGACACTCTAAAACTAATTTTGTTCTTTCCCGCAAAAAAAAAAACTATTTTGTTCTCAGTTCGTTAGTATATATATGGGCTGGCTGTGCGAAGCAACAAGCAAAGCACCTACAGCGCCATGGCCAGCACTAGAGGCGCATGTGCTCCACTCGCGGTCGCGGCCTTCGTCTTCCTCGTGTGTGCGGCGGCCACGGTTGTCTACACCACCAGCTTCTCTCTGTCAACAGCGCTACTAGCCGTCTCCGGCCTACGTCCAGACGACGTGTTCACCATCCCACATGCACCTTTAACCACCAAAAGCAGCGGCGGCTCGAACGTCGGCGGGCCTCTCCACACCAGCCTCCACACGTGCCGCAAGCCAAAGCTGCCGCCAAATCCGCTCCCGCCCTTCTACTGCTGCCCACCGGCGTCCGCTTCATCGTCGGAGCCAATCAACTTCACTCTCCCGGACCCGGCGGAGCCGCTCAGGGTCCGGCGGCCCGTGCACGCCGTGGGGGCGGAGTACATGGCCAAGTACGAGCGCGCCATCGCGCTGATGAAGGCGCTGCCCCACACCGACCCGCGCAGCTTCTACCAGATGGCCAACATCCACTGCGCCTACTGCACCGGCTCCTACCGCCAGACGGGGAACCCCGAGCTGGACATGCAAATCCACTTTTCCTGGTTCTTCTTCCCGTTCCATCGCGCCTATCTCTACTTCTTTGAGCGCATCGCGGCCAAGCTGCTCGGGGAGCCCGACTTCGCGCTTCCCTTCTGGAGCTGGGACGTGCCGGAGGGGATGCAGATGCCACGGGAGTTTGCCAACTCATCGTCACCACTGTACGACCCTGTTCGGAACCCGAAGCACACGCCACCCAGTCTCGTGGACCTGGGCTTCGTCGGCGTGGAGAGCAACCGTACCGACGAGCAGCAGATCCAGCACAACCTTAGGACCATGTACAAACAGGTGCGTCACCTACGTACGCTACTACTTCCTTTTGTTTTTAAACTTTTTTGTGGAATATTTTTAAACTTACTTTGTATTCCTCTCAAGAGAGAGTATTTACGTACACGTACAATATGATTCATCACTCAATAATAAATCCGGCTTGTCTGACAACTGTATTTCAGATGATTGGCAATGCAGCATTGCCGTCCCTCTTCCATGGCCAGCCCTTCCGTGCTGGCCAGTCTGACAAGCCAGGCCCTGGGACAGTGGAGCTGTCGCCACACAACACGGTGCACACATGGACCGGCGACATAGCTCTTACCAACGTGGAGAACATGGGAACCTACTATTCAGCCGGCCGAGACCCACTCTTCTACCCACACCACAGCAACATAGATCGCCTGTGGGAGGCATGGCGCGAAGTCGGCGCTGCCCGTGGTTACCGTGGCCATGTCGACTTCACGGACCGTGACTGGCTCGACTCCTCCTTCCTCTTCTATGACGAGGAGTCCCACCTAGTGCGGATCACCGTCCGCGACGTGCTCGACACAGAGAAGCTCCGGTACAAGTTTGATGGCGTTGGCATGCCGTGGGTGCACGCACACCCACCTACAACTCCAAACATGAGCAAGAATAAAGCCTTGCTCAAGTCCGTCAGAATCCCACTATCCCTTCACAAAGTTGTGACCGTAGAGGTAAGACGACCGCAAGTGCTTCGAAGCATGGAAGAGAAGGAGGCACGTGAGGAAGTACTGGTGATCGATGGCATTGAGACCGACGGAACAGAAATGGTCAAGTTCGACGTCTACGTGAATGCTATGGAGCACGAGAAGGTGGAGCCCAGCGGGCGCGAGCTAGCAGGGAGCTACATGTGCTTGAGTCATCCACGTATCGATGGCACAGGCAAGGGGATGCTTGTAGAAACAAGCATGAGGGTGGCATTGAACGAGCTCTTGGAAGATTTGGATGCCGATGGTGATGATACTGTGACCGTGACATTGGTGCCCAGACATGGGAAGGTTAAGATCAGAAGCCTGAGAATAGTGTACATGGTGGAGTGAGATTACAGTACCAACAAATTGCATAATGTATTGTAAATTTGGAGTGAGATTACAGTTATGGAAGCGAATCATCAAGTTGTGACCCAATTGATCTGCAGCTGTATGAAATACCCAATGTGCCCTTAAAGCCAGAAAATACTTACAAACAAATTTGTTGTAGCATTGCGTAATTTGAGCACTATCCCGAAAATAAAATACCCTAAATGATTTGATGTACTATAAAAGAACTCAGGAAATAATGCAAGCCAATGTCTCTTATATTGTAGTACATCCATGCCACTCAAACTGGTAGTTCAGATTTTTTGAAAAGCGGAAATGATAATCTTTGTCTTGGTTTTGTAAATCTGAAAGGAAGTGCAATATATCTTGTACATACCCAAAGTATTCAATACAGATGAAAAAAAAGCAAATTTGAAGTGCTAAAATCATAAATACTCGTATTTGATTTTTTTTTAGGCAAAACTACTGATATTTGATGGTCTAGATTAAATTACATAAACAATTGTGAAGGATAAAGGCCAAACAAGCCCAGTGCCATGGATGCACGGTGGTAGCATTTGCTTATCGTGTTCCATACGCACTCGATAAATCAACATGCACACCTAATTTTATTTACATCAACATAGTTTTCTTTTCATCTTTTCTTAATAATTATTTTGGAACTGACTGAATTCAATAAAGATTGAAAAACTATGTTCATATTGATGTAATTTTTACGATTATAGGGCTAACCAACACTTTCATATTTTATTGGGAAGATGGTAAAAGTCCTACAATAAGATTCTTTTTGAATGTAATCAACAATATTTAGTGACTTTAAATATTCGTACTCAACTAATTTATGCATGCCTGGTAAATCTAAACATTGATTTTTTTTTCATATTAGACATTGATTTTAATAATACATATTTATATGAGCTCAAATTATTTAAGAGTTTTTTCACCCAATGGGGCAGAATTTGTATTTATATTCACGCTTGTATTTTGTGTATATAATTTTTATGGTTCACAAAATTCAACTTTGTTCAATTGGCACACATATTCAATTTTGAATATCATCTAGCCATTTGGTTAGTGGACGCTCTCTCTCTTACTGCATCACAACTAAGATATTCTTAATTTATGAAACGTCACAAAAGATAGATCTTCATAGTTGTACGTACACATGTAACGTATGTCATAGTTTAATAACAAATTATATTTTATATGTCTTTGCAATTATATCTAAAAGTAAAAAATGATCATTATGAATGTATCATGTTTCGATAAAGGTGCTTTTATTGACTCATCATCATGAAGCATCAAGTGGATACAGAACACAAAGAGTAGACACCGGCCTATGCACAACTAGGATGCACGCAACCGACACCAACGCGCGCGCACACACACGACATAATCTGTCGGCAAAAAGCAAAGCCATACAAGACCAAAGCTATGGCAAGCAGATGAAAAACAAAGAAAAAGATAAAGCACCTCGCCGGAGCAATCATCAAAGGAATAGAAACAAGAACCACCATTAGAAACACATGTACTGCGGAAAAGGTTCTCCAAAAGCGACGCCTACAGTAAGGGAACAGTGCACAAGCATTGATGTCGCCCGATCAACCACCAAGGGCAGATAGTTGGTTTTCACCCCGTAGAAAGTCCGAGTAAACTCCAAACAATGCATGTATCAAGAAAACAGATAGATATCCGTCTTTGCCAGGTACAACCAATGAAGGTAAAACCTAGGGTTTTCACCCCAGAAATCGATACTCGATGCCCAAAAGAACACCACAAAAAACAAAATCACCATGTGTCGCTGCCCCCACTTGCCAAGAATTTTGCTGCAATACAGCGATTGTCTGGCTCACGGTCGCATATACATGGTTTGGACGTAGACATACGCAAATTAAACCACGTCCGCGGGATGAGAAGTGAAGTGTTGCCTTCTCCCCATCCAATGAAGTTCTTTATCCTCCGAGCTTTGCCGATCTTCAAACATAATGGCCAAGAGCATCACCGAAACACCTTGGTAATCTCTTACCGGATATACCCGATGGTTTCGCCGTATTGTGCCGTTGAAGGTTGCTATGAATCATGCCAAGGCCCACTGCCATTGCCGGTGAGGGCGCCGCATCGAGGCTACATTGTGCTCCCGAAAGCACGTGGATCGGGAATGCGAGGGGGAGGCGGCGGCCATGACGGTGACTACGTGTGTCATCCCCAGAGGCTGTACCATCTTCATCCCATCGGTTAGGAGACAGATTCCCCACGGCATGGGGGACGTGTGACGCATAGCTCCGCTGCAATCCGACCAGCATGTGCAACATCATGTCAATCTTGTCAAAGTTGCCAAGCCGCACATGCCAGAGCACAACAGTGTGTCATCGACAAAGGCATAGAGGGGGCAATTTAGGGTTGGGGCTGGAGGTGGAGAACGAGATGCATGGGAAGAGGAAAATGGCGCCCCCGCTGGACGTCTGCTGCTGTTTGGCCTCCTCCCGCGGCAGCGAGGGGATGGACTGCGGTGACTAGGTCTTTCTTGGGTGGCGGTGGGGCCTCTGAAGTCGCCTGGAGGCGACCTGGAGGTAGACGTTTTTGTTATGAATAAGTTGGTAGATAATTGCCCATAGATAACCGCAAATGTGTGTGTCAGTTCAAGATATGAATCCAAATATGTATCTCAATATTTAATCCAAATATGTATATATAAGCGCCTACATCTGTACTATGTTCTCAAAAAAATATTTAATACTTTGCACATTCTCTAGAATATTTTCGCCTTCATTGCTTTGAGCATATAGCCAGCACGACCAAGAGTCCATGTATGGAGTTTGTCACGGTACACAATCTGTATCTTTCATGCTATCTAATCATGTGATGGTACTATGGTTTATGGCTTGGTCCTCACCATAAGCGTAAATACGTACCATTGAAGCGTCCATCATCCATTTCCCTTCCTCCATCCAATGGCTAGCCATTAGTGACGCGCTTGGCAGCCGCCATACACCTCAACCCGGTCCGATGAAGGCAGCTTTTTTTCATGTCGGATGTTTTGTTATTTGCTAACACTGTTGGACCTGCACGACATGGTTCTTAAAGTGTCATTTTGTCTGTATCGCTCTAAACGGCTAAATCGATAGTTTCCAGCGAGTCGGACCCGATCGATGCTCTAGAGCACACGTGCGTGGCTTTGGCGGGGTGTGTCTGTACGTGGTGTGCAGGTACTTTCCTCTAATCACCTCCTTAATCTCCTTCATCCCTTCTACACAACCAAGACTTACACGGAAAATAGGCACCTCGATTTTCTGATTCCATGCAAGCGATCGGATCGTAGTTCGTTCACTCTATATGTTGACTTTGGTGTTTAGAGCCTTTTTTTATGAACTTTGACAAATTCATGACACATGGTCGACCATTTGAAGTTTCCTTTGAGGAGTATTTTCACCTTGCTGTTTGCCACGACTTTCATGTTGTGCGTTTTCTGTTTCACAAATTATAGACGAGGAGATATACATGTGACCAGTGTACTGTAATATGCATATCACCCTCCTAATCTCTTCACTCCTAATCTCATTCACTAGTCTCTTTTAATCTACACAACCGTGCTTCAATTGAGATAAGTTGTACACGAAAAAGATGCACATCGACATTGTGCTTCCATACAGGCGATTGGTCCGTGATTTCATTGAATGGAAATGTTCAATTTCGTGTTTATGTTTGAAGCTATTTTGGATGAATTTCAACAAATTCGTCGCGAACGGTGGATTGCTTGAATTTTTGTTTGACCAGTAGCTTCATCTCTCCATTTCACACGACTTTCATGTTGCACCTATTCTATTTCGACAGTCGTAGACGGATACTTATGCATCTCACTAGTCCCTTATAATCTCCCTATTTACGGTACAACGGTGCTTCGAACTTGTGGAATTGCTGTCACGTGTGAGCGCTGTTGATGTGAACGTGTGTGTGTGCGCGCGCGCGTGCGCATGTTATTCATGCAAACGGGCGGGTGAGCTCATGTATATGTGTGTGTTATTCATGTGAACGTGTGTGTACTGTCATGCGTGCGTTCTACTGTAACCTCTCTTTTTTCATGTTAATTCCTAATCTCGATGCATGTATGCAACCAAACATCGGGTAGGAATTTCTTTCACAATGCAGGCAAACCATATGCGGGTGACCAAAGAACATGCAAACGCCGTATGTGGCTCTCTATCTCCTCAACCAGGCTCTACTCACTCTGGTCCATTTTTTTCCATGCAACTTCTAAAAATCAGTGCAGTTAAGCAAACGCACCTAAATGATCATTAGCCGCGTACCTTATCCTGCTAATTACCGAGTACAGCAGATTGAACCCAACTAGCATCCCTCCCTGTAGCACAAAGCAGGGATGCTATGCCGCACTAGCCCACATGCATATGGTACTGTACCCGATTTAGCTGATACGTACTGGTAGTGTGGGACTTCCACAGTAGTATGTACTATTGGTCCACAAGGACGAATAGCGGATAGATGATGGAAACAATAGTGCTTGGACCACACTAGTGAAGGAAAGCTTACCAGTGTCCTGTGCATTTTCCACTTCACTGGTGAGCAATGCATTCATAACTGGTAACTCGTCGGTGGTAATTTGACAGTAGTGACTAGCGAGCATAGCCATCCGACATGGTAACGTGACCACTAGTGACACTGGCGAAGAATTGCACATCATTTGTAAGTACTCTACCAGTGTCGAGCGCTTTTATCTGTTCATCCCTGGTATATTTTCTAATTTTATAAAAATAGAACATAATTAATCAAAACGACAAAAACAAAATTTAAACCCTTTCAGAAAATAAAGCACAAATGCAATTTTTTTAGCTTGCATGATGTATTCATGTCATTCATCCATGGTATATTCATGTCAATTATATTCATGTTTTGTGGGTATTCTTACTATGTTTCACCAAATTCCACTTTCTTTATTTTGCACATAGATCCAATTTTGAATGCCATCCATGAAAGTTTAAGCTGTGCAAGTGGTTGTGTGCTATAATTCTTGTGGCTCATGAAACCATTAACAAACCTCTGACTATTGTTGTATCTTGATAATGAGATGAGATGACGCGCACTATCGTCGGCTCTAGCCAATTAATACAAGATCTAGACTTTTCATTGGTGCATAGAAATAACAATCATTGAAGCCAACCACTGGAGGCAAAACCAGTCGCTGTATCATCTTCAATGTCTGACTATAGCACACATCATCATATCTCATTATCAAGGTACAACAATAGTTCCCCTAGAAAAGGTACAACAATAGTTCCCCTAGAAAAGGTACAACAATAGTTGAAGGTCTGTGAATGGTTCGATGAGCCACAAGAATTATATCGCCCAATCGCTTCCACTGCTTAAAGGAGTCATAGATGGATTGGCCGACTCCACCGACTACAACTTCTTGACTACTACCTCCATCCTGATTTATTAGCCCCCCTCATATTTAGGGTCGTCATAGTTCGACCATAATTTCAACTAATAAAGTATAAATTATCCATAGCAAAAATAGTATCATTGAAAACTATAACCAAATATGAATCCAATGCTATAATTTTTTATGACATGCACTAATATTTTGTTAGTTAAATTTATGGTCAAAATTTAGCAACAAAAACAAAGGGGGCCAATAAACCAGGAAGTATTATTGTAAAATTGTGTGATTTGGTTACTAACCAAAGGAGAAGACACATAGAGTTAGATGGGTATGAGTGAACTTGTTTTACATCAAAATAGCACATCAACGGGAAAAGTTGGTCTTTTTTAACACAAGACATGCACATACACTCACCCCTATGCTTATGAACACCTCTGAGATACTTAGTCGACACAACATCCTGAAATGGTTGAAGTCACCACACGTGCCTTGGTAGTCGAGAGGAGTGTCTCCTCTCACTGAATGAACATCATCGGAAAGTGTAAATAAATTCAGAAAAATGCGAGCACCAATGCCAAGTCTAGTGAGCTGATTCCACCACAAGAAAACTACAATCTGAGGTACACTAATTCGCAAAAGTTTGTCCTCCTGAAAAGAAAACGTGATAGATTCGTGACATGTACGTTTTGACGGCTCAATTAAAAGGTGATTAGCTTTGCTCACAGCTCTCCTCCTCTTGATCACTAGACAAGGAACACCACTTAGTTCGGTAAAACTTCACGTACCAGTTTACCAATTAATGCCAACTCACATACCTGTGTACCAGGGTCAACCTCACGTACGCTATGTACAGAACGCAGTTACCCCAAGCTTATCACGTTTACCTTGCTTTTGTCTTCTTTCGTTTCCAGCACAAAGCTTAGTTCCAGCGTCCACCGCTCTGAAAGCTTGTCTCATTTGCTTATAATTGTCATCTTCTCTTTTGGAGTTATTGAAAAGTCATAACATTAATTTATTGCAAGGAATATTTGTAGAATTTATAATGATGGAAAAAATGATTCATACTCACCCTATATACTAATATTAAGACTTTTTAGATCCCTAATCTAAAATGTTTTATACTATTTTACATAGACATCACATGCTTGCCCCAGAGTACACTGCAATAAAACATGTACTCCCTCCGTCAGGAAATATTTGTCATCAAAATGAATAAAAAGAGGTGTATCTAGATGTATTTTAGTTCTAGATACACCCCTTTTTGTCCATTTTCATGACAAGTTTTTTCGGACGGAGGGAGTAAAATTTATTAATTTTTTCAGTTTAGATGAATATATATGATAAATACGTACATCTATAAGGCATTGAGATTCAGACATGTGACTAGAATAAAATGGGTATGTGTGGAATAATCTCAAGGAAATTAAGATTGCAATGATGAGGCGACAGGGAAATAAACTACATGATGTCAATGTTTGGACCAAGATATTGGTGATGAAATTGTATGTGAGGAAGGTGACATAAATTTTTAGTATGAACTCTAAAATCTTGCACGCAATCGCTCGAACACCACATTACTCGAAAGCTTACCAGTGATGTGTGCAATTTACCACTTCACTAGCGAGCAAAGCGTTCATCACTGGCAACTGGCCAGTGGTAGGTGGTTAACAAGTGCCTCACTCGTCAGGGGTAACTTGACATTAGTGACTGGCGAGCATAGCTGTCCGACTTGGTAACATGACCACCGTTGACATGGGCGTAGAATTGCACATCATTGGAAGTATTGTACAAGCGACAACCACTTTTATCTGCTTGTCGCTTTTATATTGTATAAAATAATAAATAATTATTCAAAAAACAAAAACAAATTTTAATCCCCTTAGCAAAAAAAAGCACAAGCACAACTTTATTTTTCTAGCCCGCATGATGTATTCATGTCATTCATACTTGGTATATTCATGTCATTCATACTTGGTATATTCATGTCATTTACACACAATTTCATTATTTTTCTGTCCTACCTATCAATTAAGTGTGTCAGTGCCACTTGCTATTTTTTCATTGATTTTGGTGCGGTATAGACAAGAGTTCTTCTTTGTTACTCGGTTGTATGTCCACACTCCATCTATCCAGGAAGGAATCGAATCAGCCACCAGTGTATACACACACTCATAGACTTTCCCGAGTATTCAGACCCTGATATTATTAACGACAAGAGCATGTTCTATAGTTGCATGCATACGCCAGGGGGAGACCGAGGAGAATAACAAACACGGGCCAACAATTATATTTTGAACACTTCATACCATTTATATGGATTGAATCCATTTTTGTTTTCGCAACTAGTACATTCTTAGGGTCTCTAGCTTTATCTTTGTAAATTCCAACGAACTTCTTCCATGCTACACAATACAACGATGTAGACTCTTGTGAGGACGATATCGAAGTCCTTCTTTGTGTCATCTCATCTGGATGGTGCGACATCATGGCTTAATAGGAATGGTAGAATACTCATAATAACAAGGTGCGCCTTCTTTTCCAGGAGCCCGTCCGAAAGGGACCTTAAAGTTAAGTGGGCTTTGCTTGGTGAAATTTAAGGATGGGTGACTAACTGGGGAGTTGTTCTCAGGTGTGAACGAGTGAGGACAAAGGGCATAGGAAAGACTAGTGTTGGTGTGGTGCTAGTCTAGATCCCAGGCGCAATGGCCTGGGACCGATGCGTTTGGGTGGATGTTACAATTGGATAAGAGTCTACCCTCTTGGTTACGCGGGCCTCTATGGATCAGTGATGATCACATGGGGCACATATGGATGCTGGAACTGACACACACAGTCATGTGCCAAGAGGGAAAGTTCCTGCTGGGCGACGGTGACGTCAGTTCCTTTGAGGGAGTTGTATGTGTGATCCCGGCTTAATATGATTGATAGACTACTCATAACAACAATGTGTACCTTCTTTTACGAGAGCCCATCTGAGAAGTTTTTCCCAGGTGCACACGAGTGAGGACAAAGGGCGCAAGAAAGATTATTGTTGGTGTGTGGGTCCAGTCTAGGTCCCAGGCTCACTGTCGTGGAACCAGAAGGTGGGTTTCACTGGGCACTACAGTTGGTAGAATCCTGGGCCATATAAAGCCACTACATTCAAGGTATGAATGGAAGATACCAAATAATATTTATGGGGATTTTGTGTTGGCTCTTCTAACAATCACGAGTCTATCTTAATATACCTAGAGGATTTGCACTGGACACAATACTTTGTATCCACATGTTCTTTCCTAAATAACATGAAATAATTTGGACAGTCACATTCTTGCTCATATGACATCTTAAGTACATGGAGGCTTTTGTTTGACTCGTACATGTTGTTTTGCTCTGTTGCAAAAGGCAGTGCCTAGGAGGCGCTTAGGCACGCCTAGGCACTAGGCAATGGCCAAATGCCGCGCCTAGGGCATAAGCAGAAGTCTAGGCAGAGCAAGTAAGAAATTGTCTACCCAGGCGAGAAATCATGCCATATTGTACTGATATGCCAAAGGGCCATATTCCAATCATAGTAGCTGATAGTTATTTTGGATTGTGATTAGATATATATATGGATTAATTTTGGATTCTTTTGCTGTATTTGCTGCTTGATTTGTAGACATATATTCTGTCTGATGTATTGGTCTTACACTGGTCATGTTTTAATTAGTGATCTTCAAGAGAGAGTTGTAAATAATCTATACATGTGTTAGTTTTGCTTCTAGCTTGCAAATAATCTATCTCAATGATAGAAAGAGAAAAGTGCTTGTCGTGTACTTGTACTACTAACGGTAAAACGATAATTGCGTTGTTGTCTCGGTGACGGTTTGGAGGTAAATACAATATACTATCAACATTAGTTCCCTCTGATTAGTGTAAGACTTTATTTAATTAATATATTGAGATGCGTGTTGGATGGCGGTCTTAGGGTGGAGTATTAACTATAGATGCAGTTGGATGATGGTGCATATATACGAGAATGTAATGTCTATATGCAATCATGACATATATAATCATAATACTATAAAAATACGATTTAATCTATACACAACGGTAGTTTTTTCAACACATCTATGATATGGTTTCTAAAGAGATGCCACTGGTGAATTTGTGGATCACATTCCATTCGTCCCTTATTATTTCCACCTCAACCACACTCTTTCTTCATTGCTTACAATCTGAACAGTTTCTTTTATTTACTTCCAACCAAGAATTCCTACCGTATGATACGCTTATACTTGTAACTTGTGCGAGGGTAGTGAGATCGACATTATTATCAAAGTTGGAGACCAAGTAGAAGTTCTGTGATTGTGTGCAGGAGCCCATTATTAATTGTGTCCCTAGTGTTTCTATTGGTTCGATAAATCTTGGTTTTCAATAAAGGAAATCCTTATGGCTCGATGCAAAACCTTCCTCTCCATGGCCGAACAAGTTACTGAGATTTGCAGCATCCTCTGCTCATGCAGACAAGGTCACCTGTCATGTTTCGTACTTTCACATGGGGTACACATACTATAGGACCTCGATGCGGGCGGCATCGATGAGAACCTTGCCGCCTTCGACTAGTACAAGCGTGATGTCCAGCTGGCTGTCCTTGCCGCACTTGAGTTCCTCCAATAGCTCCCTCAGTGTGAACTGGTACAACACCATCTGTGTCTTCATCTCTATGCCGCCGCCGTGTGGCACTTGCGTGAAGCTCCCGGCGAAATCGCTGTTCTGCGGCCCCACCTTCTTCTCTTGCCCCTTCGGCACGTTCACTAGAACATCGAACTTGACGTACTTGCAGGGGTCTATGGTGACATCCACCACTAGTGCCTCCGGTGCCTTCTTGCTACTGCCGCCACCGGCCCGGGATTTCTCCGGCCTCTCCAACCTCAGGTACTGCAGCTGCCCTTTCTTCAACGTCATGGGTATGAGCTGTTGGTATGGCTGCCCTTTAGGCCATGACGGCGCTGGATGTTGGCTGCCGGCTTCGGCCGCTTGCCCATCGATGGCAGCTTGCCGCTCTCCTCAAACATGTACCCAAGCTTGCCAACGTCAAGGACATCGATGACGGTGATGCGCACATGCCGCTTCTGCGCATCATAGAAGATGAAACTAGTGTCAAGCCACTCCTTGTAGGGGAGGAACTCCCCCACCAAGCTTGGTGTTGTATATGTGCCACATGCGGTCTACATTGGAGTGGTTGGAGTAGAAGATGGGGTCACGTGCCGTCGTGCTAAGGTCTCCCATATCTTGATTCTTCTGGCATGGGTCTCCTAGCCAAATGTGCGCAGAGTTGTGCGCTCCATTCTCAAGGGATCCCGTGACCTTGTGATTTTGCTTCCCTTCATCGTCTAGCTTGACGTTGTAGAACTTCCCGCCATAGAATTGCTTCGGTGTCTCCACGATCATCTGAGACCGACAAGAGGCAAATGAGTTTCGGTAAGTCTTGATCGAGGGTTAGTTATGATTTAATTTAATAGTTTTGTTCTATCAAATGTTGAAAAAAACATTATTGTGCTATAATATCATGTTGTCTTGTGCCAGAGAGAGAGAGAGAGAGAGAGAGAGAGAGAGAGAGAGAGAGAGAGAGAGAGAGAGAGAGAGAGAGAGAGAGAGAGAGAGAGACATGCCTTTCAACACCTGGGTGCCCTTATACCCTACATGAATAGTAAATTAAAAAAATGAAAACAAAATCAAAAGAATATGAAACCTTGGTACATAAAACATGATAAAAAAATTGATGTTCTCGCAAAGTTTCACAAATAACATTCGGGGAGCCCTAAAAAAATCACTGCTCAAAAGTGCACATAAACTTTGAACAACGATTTAGTTTTTTTTTGGTGAGGGCTCCTCGAATGCTATTTGGGGCTGAAACTTTACAAGAAGATCAAATGTTTGATGTTCCAAAGTTTCATAATTTTTATTAGTATTTCTTTTGAAATTTACTATTCATGAGGGTGTAGGGGCATACGGAAGCTATCACACCTTTCTCAAATACAACGGTGTACTAGTTGTGTCTCATAAACATAAAATTGATTTTTATATAGGATTTCTGTAAGTTTGACCAAGTTTATAGATAATTACATGAACTGTAGAACACTGGTTTCATTAGATTATTCGTAAATTGTAGTTTTGTACTATGTAAATTTGACGTTTTTTATGTTAACTTATTTTTCTATAAATTTTGTAAAACTTAAATAATTTTGACTTCGGATGAACCTAGAACTTTAATTTATTTGGTATGGAATTTACAATATTTACAATAACATAATAATTTTCCCACCTGTAGATACAAAACTAATTGTGTTTGTTCTTATTAGAGTTAACAAACTATACATCAGTAGATCGATGTTCTGAAGAAATCGTGCGGCCTAGAGTTAGAAAACCGGCTAAATAAGTTATACATAAGGTGGTAAAGTGCATGATTGGTCGAGTCCGACGTTTTCTTAGTGAATGAAATTTCTAGTTCTTTGAATCACTCCATAATTAGGTTCTTTTTGCCAAAATTGCATATCGTTCTCTTTGTATTTATATTTTTTTGAAGTCTTAAAATATACACAATATTGACTACGAATTTTATTTCTAATATGGCTATGAAATTAATTGGTAGGATGGCATATAACAGGAAAGTATTTTGCAAGAAAAATAGGAGAATATAATTTGGGCATTTTTGTTCCATATATTGGTTGTCATCACATATATAAAGCGCACTGGGTAGCAGCAGTAGTGTACTAATCACCTAACGGTATAAGGTGTAGAGATTATTGTCTATGAGGCAAACAAGGTCGTCGGTGCATGTAGGAAGACCATCCTTCGATCCTGGCGATAGGTTGAGATCGATGACGGCGCGGACGAGTCTGGGGTTGCGCTTGGCGTCATACAAGGCGAGCTCTCGTTGGCGAATATGGATGGAATCATCATCCCCTCCGGTGTGTCCCAGTTCCAGTAGGGCAGGCCGAAGGTGGGGTCCCCAATGAGGTCGCCAAGGATACCCTCGAAGAAATAGAGGTACATCCGGTGCCAGGGAGCAAAGATGGAGGAGTGGTGCACGATCTGTGATCGTGGCTGCGTCATGTTGGGCAAGTATCGTAGGCTGTGCTGGACACCGGGTCGGCTCTTTGTTACTATACAAGTGAAATAAAAAAAGGCCAGAAAAGATGACAGAATAAACTTATGTTTATCTTTTTGATCCTTGTGCTAACAGATACAACATTCAGTGTGAAATCGGAGTCTCCAGAACGTGATTTCACCATAGAGGTCATGCGTGCACTGTTGTTGTTGGATCTACAGCGTGTGTCATCTCATTACCAAGTCACGCGTCTATTCATCTGTTAGTTGATGGTTCGACGAGCCACCAGTACCCCACAAGAATTAATGCGTGTGTCGCTTCCACATCTTTTTAAGAACATCAATACTTTCAAGAAGGATGGAATACTCAGTGTAGAGCGAAGTTGACAACACATATTTTCATCGTGGAGTTCATCATGCCTCCAAGACATCGCCTTCAGAAAGAGTACATGCATGCATTGTCATTGTCAGATTTACAGGACAACTTATCTCATTATCAAGGCACAACAATTATCAAAGGTTTGTTGATGGTTTGACGTTCCACCGATAGTTCGCAAGAATTAAAACTCCCAATGGCTTCCACCACTTAGAGAGGTGTCGTAGATGGCTTGGCCAACTCCACCGAGTTTAATTTCCTGACTAGTACTTTTCATGGTTGCTATATTTTGTTTCTAACCAAAGAAAACGACGCAGCAAGGTACATGGGTACCGGCGAACTAGATTTACGGCAGAATTGCTTTCCAATAGAAAAGGTTCGTTTCTCCGAATAGTAAACATGACATGTATGTCGTGACACATCAAATTAACGTGATTACCATTGCTCGTAGCTCTGCTCCATTCGCTAAAAAGTCAAAAAGGAGAGAAGAAAATAAGAACCTCGGTAAATGTCAACACGAAGCCATGATGCCTAACCAACTTATGTACGCTATGGGCAGCCGTGCAAGTCTTAAGAATCTTCCACCGCTCCTAAAGATTGTCCCATTTGCTTATCTTTGTCATCGTCTATCTTGTAGTTATTAGAAAATCATATCATTAACTCATTGCAAGGAATATATGAAGAAATTATGAGGACGGAAAATAAAATGACGGATACATGCTTGCCCCGTACCTTGCAGTAAATCTTGTCAAATTTATTAACTTTGTTCATTTTAGATGAATGTATACTGATAAACATGTATGTTTGTAAGGCAGCTATGAACTGCATATACTCTCTCTGTTCCTAAATATAAGTCTTTTTAGAGATTCCTATATGGACTACATACAACGCAAAATGAATGAATCTACACTCTAAAATATGTCTATATACATCTGTACGTAGTCCCTATTGAAATTTCTAAAAAGACTTACATTTAGAAACGGAGGGAGTATGTGATTTGAATAAAATGGGTATATGTGGAATAAGAGAAAGGAAATTAAGACTGCAATTATAAGGCAGGTGTAGGAAAAAAATATGTGGTGTCAATGTTTAGATCGTGTTATTGGTGCCGAATTTTACAAGCAAATGTTGATGAAAGACAGATACAACAATGGCGAGAAGGCTCCATCCCACTCTGTGCATTCAGTTTACATGGGTCGGTTAATACGGGTTTTCGGATTGTACAGTATGAATACTAAGGTAAATACAGTTTGAAATTAAAATACGGTATGGTTTTGGGATACACCAAATTATTTTGGCATTGTCTCGGTATATACCATAATAGCCAAAGTTGACGCAACCTTGAAAATGAAATAATAATAATTTGCAAATGTATGACTCAAAACACATACTTTTTTCCACAAAAACAGTATATAACTATATATAAATATATAAGAATGCATGGATTCATACCTTGATGGTATGGGCATGCTTACCATTTTTTAAGAAAAAATGACCATGCTACAAGAAAAATGTATAGCAGGGAATTTGGCTACTATATAAGAAAATAACAACATGTATGCTTGTTTGCCTCAAGAAATATAAATATTTTTTTTAATTTTGCTTGCTCTGTTAACTGTTCAGTTTTTTGGTATATACCATAAAACTGAAATTGAAGACAGTATGGTACTCCCTCCGGTCCTTTTTAGTTCACATACTCCCTCCGTTTTTATTTAGTTCGCATATTAGCTTTGTTCAAAGTCAAGCTTTACAAACTTTGACCCAAGTTTATAAATAAAAATATTAAAATATACAATAACAAATCAACAACATTAGATTTATTATTGAATGTACTTTCACATCGTATAGATTTATTATGATAAATGTTTATATTGTTTTCTATAAACTTGGTCAAACTTTACGAAGTTTGACTTCAGTCAACTCTAATATGAAGAGTAAATAAAAACGGAGGGAGTATAAGATTTTTCTAAAGTCAAGCCTCGTACAGTTAGACCAACTCTATAGAAAAAATACCAACATTCACAATATGAAATCAATATCAGTAGATGTGTCATGACTAAAATTTTCATATTGTATACATTTAGCATGGTATATGTTGATATTTTTTCATATAATTATCTTAAAACTTTATGAAGTTTGACTTCAGGCAATTCTTATATGCAGAGTAAAAAGGACTGAAGGGAGCATGTTCATACCATACTGAAAAATGAAATCATAAAAACCATAAAATTGGTTCGGTTCGGTTTATTCTAGGTATGGTTTTTCGGTTCCGTTCTAACATACACATAGTGAGCTCCGTCGCAGCCGTGGGTCGGAACGCTCAATCTGGCGTCACGTGTTGGGCCTGCAAATACCTGAACCACAGTACCGTAGCAAGCTTACATGTGAGGTGCATATTTTGCACTTCGCTGGTTAGCAATGTGTTCATCACTGGTAATTCGTGGTTCCCGTGTGCAGCAAAATGACCCCATCTAGCATCCTTAGATCATAAATGGGAGATGCTGGGCTGCAGCCCACGGCAAGCATATGGTACATGGACGGATAGTGGATAGAAGATTGGAACAGTAGTGCTAGGCTAAGGTAATAAATATTGTGTACGTGACATGCATTATAGTACTGTTCACAAGAATACTGTAGTCCACGTCCATGGGAATTGAAGCATCCATCACTTCCGCGGCTTAAGAGCTCCTTTGATTCAAAGGATATTAGGAATTTTGGAGGATTAGAATTCTTAGAATTTGTCATGTTAGATGTTCTAGCATCCACTCAAACTTCTTTGAAAGAATCCTTTGGTTTTCCTATTATGTAATAAACGAACCCAAAATTTTGGAGGATTGAGATGAGCATGACATTTCAATCCTATGTTTTTTCTATTCTTGGGATTTTAAAATTCACGGAGTTTAATTTGCTTGATTCGGTTTCGAACCAAAGAAGAAGACACCGCGAGGTAGATGGTACCAACGAACTAGATTTATGTCTAAATCGCTTTCCAATGGGAAAAGTTCGTCTATCGGAAAAGAAGACGTAACAGGCTAGTGATAGGTATGTTTTGACGTTTCCATCAAAACATGATTAACTTTGCTCATGGCTCTCTTCATCATCTCACACAGAAGATAACACCTAGTTAAGTATCAGTGTCCAACTGACTTACCAGTGTACCATTGTCCAACTCATGCAACAGTGCACCAGTGTCTAACTCACGCAACAATGTACTAGTGTCCAACTCAAGTACCGTTGTACGAGTGTCCAACTCATGCAATAGTGTACCAGTGTCCAACTCAAGTACCATTGTGACTATATCCAACTCACTTTAACTACAGAAGGTAGTCATGCAAAACTCAGCCCACTCCAAAATCTAAAAAGTAACAACATTAATTCATTGGAAGGAATATTTTTTGTAAGATTTATCTTTGTCTTCAGTTCTCTTGATTTTTTAGGATGTTCTATTTATTGAAAAGATTTATAACATTCGTTACAAGGAATATTTGTAAAAACATAGAATAACAGATCAAATGGTTATTTGCCACACATAGTATACCAAATAATATATAATGTCAAATTTAATTAGTTCTTCCAATTTAGACGAAAATATACTCATAAATGCATACATCTAGAAGCCAGAGTGACATGCATATATGTAAAAAGAATAAAATGGGTATTTGTGAAATAACCTCAAAGAAATATATCAATGTTGATGCCCGTGTTGGAGAAAAGAACTACATGGTGTCTATCGCTGTAGCAGATCGCCAGGCCCTTAGCGACCTTGATTGATATACGTAGAGGCGGAGACCGGGGGGGGGGGGGGGTTGCGAGCAGGGGTCAGACGCCAGCAGTAATTAAACCCACAAGAGAGACAATAGCTGCTTATCCGCTTCACCGGCATCATACATCAACAAGTTAACTTCAAGGAATCATGGTACACCACTCGTAAATCATTATAAATTAGTACTCTCTGTTTGAAGCAATGCTTAGTTTACTTATTAGATGCAGTAATATTGTGATTTAAATATCTAATTTCACTCATTGTTTAATGTTTCAATAATTTACGGATGAGGAGGAAGAATAAAAACAAAAAATAGATTCATTTCTTCAAGTGGCTCATATATTACTAACCCCAATCCAATTGCGACGCCAAACAGATAATGTGCACAAATTTCAGGACAAACTAGAATTGGAAGCAAAAAATATAAGAGGAATCATGGTAGCATTTCAAGACTAGTATATTGTGTTTTGTCTCTACAACGAGAATTATTTTGCTCGCCCCCCTAATGTACAAATCCTGGCTCCGCCCCTGGATATACGGTGGTACGCTCCACAAAAGGCATTGCTCGAGCTAGCAGCACACCGATGCAACACAAAGTCACACGAGAATCAATGCAGAACAGTAGCTGCCCACATCCTTTTCAAGGACGGGAACTTATGCTGGGTCCTCAAGTTTGTTAGGCCTTCATTGGAGTACTATTATTACATATCCATTCCTTATCCAAGTACGGTGGAATAAAAGAGGATATTAATTTGTACTATTTCTCGTACCAAAACTAGCATGATTAATGTTGTGGTACTAGTAGGACAACAGTGGCGTTTATTGCTCCCAGAAAGTTGCATATCTTTCCTGTCCAAGTTTTTCTTTCTACTGGAAAGAAAAGAGATGGCTCGCTAAACATACATCCAAAGCTGTTTCAGAATTGGGAGAAAGTAAAGATTGTATGTTTAGCGATTGTTGCATCAAAGCATAACGGCGTTGGACGGCTTGCCTTTAAACACTAGAAATGCACCCTGAGGTGATTTCGTCATTCTAAAGATGTTGTACCGGCTTAGAATCTCACTAGTGCTTATAGGGATATGATATGCGTGAGTGCATTCATAGGGGTGAGTGTATGTGCGTCTATATGAATATATATGATTGTACCATGCTAAAAATAGTAATGCGCCCTGGCCATGTCATATGTCCTCTCGCACCAGATCCTGTAACATTTGCTGAAAAGCCCATAAAACATTAAAATATTATAACTTTCAATCTATAGATCAAAATTTAATGATGTTTTTGCACATTCATTATTTGAATTTTTCTAACCAGAGAAATCATTAATTTCTTTCTCAAATTTGAATTGAAACCTAAATTTGACTATAACTTAAATTCTATAGCACCTTTCGAGATGACTTTTCTTGTATACTGAGCTTCTTGAAGCACCCTTCCACCTCAGGCCAAGGTATTTTATCAAGTCAGCTTAAATTGAATTCCAATATTATCTAATATACATAATTTATTCAGCTTTAATTAATTCAATAGAGCATTTTTGAATGATTCCTTTTGCATATTCAATCTAAGGTGAAACCGGAAAGAAAGACAATTTTGATCCAAAGTTTCTAGGTTTTTAATCACTATTCAAAGTTTATTATTTAATTTGGGCCTATTTTACTAGAATTCCAAAAGAAAGATTATTTTTGAGTTAAAACATGATATAAAAAAACTAAATCACATTAAAAACCATCAGTAGAGCAGGAATTAATTTAAGATAGCACACAACAATTATATTGTCCATCAGATTTCTTTCCTCCTCCACAACAAAAGCTCTTCTCGTACTGCCGGCGCCATTGCCTGTACGTCCCATCTCGGCCCCCCGCCAACGGGAGGGACCACATTCTCGTTCTTGTTAGATTCAGCGTCTTGGTTCGGGTTGTGTGGCGGTGGCGATGTCCCTTAGTAGGAATAATGTCATGCCACGTTCTATCTCAGCCTCGGTGGTGCATCTAGCATCTCGGAGGGCCTATTGAGATTTTTCAACGTCGGATCTTGCAGATTTGGTCGGTGATGGTCGCCGGTGCATCTATTTGTATATGGCCTTTGTTCGCCTTTGTTTAGGTGTTTACAGGTTTGTTACTTCTGATATACGAGTTTCTTCAACGACGATGGTTGCTACTCTGGTGCGCTGGTCCTATGGACCTTAGCACGATTTAATTCGGCTGTCTACTACGACAAGGTTTGCCCGGCTCCGGTGAGGGAGGGTGATGACGGCGTCGGACTTTCGCTCGCTCCAAAGTGCCTGTAGTCGTCGCTAGGTGGCCCACGGACATGGTTGTAATTTTTATTACATCTGTTGTTCTTTGTACTGCCATGATTAAAGATGAATAGATTGGAAGTTTTTCACAAAAAATATATATATGCAGAGGGTAATATTTTTTTGTTGTTCTTTGGACTTTACTATTTTGTTCTCTTTCGATACTTTTATTGCACTTTTTTTCACCTTGTTGCGTATTTTCATTTATTTATTTTTACTATAGATTGTCTGGAGTGCAAAGAAAATTACTTTCAGGAGTTTGATTTCCACAACAACCACCAAGGAAAGATGCACAATTGATATCTTCATCTATATATTTCTTTGCAATGTAGAAATTCACCGAGAGTAGCATGCATTTGTTGACTATTTAAAGTAAATATGTAGGGAATTACCAATAGATTTTTTGTTACTTCATCATAAGAAAAAATTATTTTGGGGAGGGTTGTTTGGTATTCGTGAATGGTATGAGCGATCAACTCAATGGTAACTTAATAATGAAGCATATGGGTGGATTTGGTTTGATTGGCTATCAAGGGGAATCTCGGACTGAGTAGGAGATTGTGAGGACACTATTAGAATCCATGTTATTATTGCCTGGTTTGTGGCCACTGGTCAGTGATGTCTATTCCAGGTCAACAAATAAGTCATCACTGATTGACCATATATACTATCGGTAGGTAATAACTATACCAGATGATAGTCCAATTTGAGAGGACAAAGGCATCACTGGCCGCCCGTATATATGGCGCTCAGTGATGGCATGCATCATTGTCGGCTTGATATCACTGAGCAGCCTTCTACTCTGGCCCATCTATGTTGTATCATTCAGCACTGACTCGCTTTCAATTTTGCCCTGTCGGTGCGATTTTCGACCAAAGGCAGAGCTCAAGCGAGCAGACAACCGATGCAACGGAAAGTCACAGGAAAATTAATTCATAGCAGTAGCTGCACATCCTTTTCGAGGACAGGATAGTCTACTGGGTCTTCAAGTTTTTTTTGGAACATAATTATTCTTGATTGACGGCGATTGCTGTTCTGGTGCGTTGGTCCTATTGGGCCTTAGCAAGATGACTTTTCGACTGTCTACTACAACAAGTTGTGCCTGACTCCGGCGATGGAGGGGCGACGGCAGTGCGCCTTCGGCTTGCTTCGGTGCTTGTAGTCATCGCTAGGTGGTCGCTAGTATTTGTTGTACTGTCATGATTGAAGATGAATTGATCGGCAATTTTCCGTAAAAGAAAAGAAGTTTGTTTTTGGAACACAGTTTAGACACAAACGTTTATATATACACGCACATACATCTTTACGACCACATCCACGTACACCATATCCCTGTAAACACATCTCAGAGCACTTTGGCCAACCTTTCTTATTTTGGGATAAGCTGCGATGTTTTTACTCATCGCACCCAATACTTCTATTTGGACCATGTGCTCTACAATGCATACGGTTCATTATGATAAGAGTTATCACACAGGATTTGGTTCGAACTGTGTGCATGCTTAGTTTCCTTATAATCATGGGCGATCATCGCACATGTTTCACTTTTAGTTGAACTCTAGAGTGTGCGACAGGGAAGGCTTAATAACAGGATTCCACTTTAGTGATTTTTGTAAAAGCTATGGACAAAGAAAAGATGATGGAAATGGAGTGGAGCCTATATATATCGCAGAAACCAGCTTACTTGCAGTGCCTCACCCGTCAACAAACCAGCGTTGTCTCAAAAACCAGTACGTTCATACTACCATCGCCGGCCATGGCTTCCTCCTCGCCGCTGCCGCTGCTACTCATCCTCCTGCTCGCCTCGTCGTGGGCGGCCGTAGCACGCGCGCGGCGCAGCGACAACGTTTGGGAGCACACAGTCGTGTACATGCACGAGAGGCTGACGGGCCCGAACGCCACGCGGCTTATTACGGTGCAGTCCCCGCTCGGCGGCGACAAGTTCGGGCAGTTCGGCGTGGTAGACAACGAGTTGCGAGACGGTCCGGATCCTCTCCGCTCGTCGCTCTGCGGCCGGTTCCAAGCCCTGTTTGCACTGGCGGGTCTGGTGAGCCCACCGGGCATGCAGTCGGCCGTCAACTTCTTGTTCACAGCGGGGAGGTTCCGCGGGAGCACGGTGTCTGTGCTGGGCCCCATTCTGGACTTCGAGACCACTTGCGGCGCAGCATCGTGGGCGGCACCGGCGTTTTTCGGATGGCGCGCGGTACAGCTTCATGAGGCTTGTGCCTGAGATGAGCGTACCCGATAAGTACAGTGTCTACAGGCTTGACCTCTTCATTCAAGTCAGCTCGGACCGTCTGCCACTGCTGCCACCGGTTGATTCCGTTGGCGCTTACGACATTTCAATCTGAAATACTAAGGTTGTGCTAGCTGCTTGGTTTAAGTTCAGCTTATTATCTGTAGCGCCAGAAACGTGCTGCAGTTCACGTTGCGGCCCAGGTTAATATGTATCCCGTCGGAGTAAAATCGACACGATCCGCCCACACCTGGTGCATGGGGATGGTGGCGAAGTTTGTTAATGGAATAAAAATGGAATCCTATCTATTTAGAAATTTAATCCTCACTATTTTTATTATCTTAACATGCACACATGCATGCTATCTCTTTAAGGGCCCCCATAAAATGCATGCAAAACTTTTATTATTATTATTTGTTGTTTTCCAGTATTTTTATTTATTTCATCATAAAAAGGTTTCATTTCACCACATATCCATCTCATGAACGGCTCACGAACATATGCATGGGAAAAAGAATGCCATTATATTATGCTACTTATATTCAATAAATATTTTTGACTATTCCAAATATTCGTGTTTCATATAACAAAATCTCATTGAAATATATTAATTGCAATGATTCCTACAGCAACACACATGGTATCATTTAGTAAAATTAATGATGCTAAAATAAGTGACATAAATCATATGTTCATTATTATTGTGGGATGCTGGGACATCGTCCTACTGAGAAACAATATCATCCTGGAGAATTAGCAGGCATCAGTTAGCTCTTGTATTCAAGGATAAAGGCAGTCTTTCTCTTTGATCATTCATAAGGATAGACCTAGTGTCCAGGTACATGTGATCATGGCTAGATTCAATATAAATTATTATCCGTGCTAAGCTGCAAGAGCATGTCCAACGCCATCCATCAAATCAGATACCCCAAATATGCACGAAGACGTCCGAATGTGCCTCGGGCAGCAGATAACGGGCAGCCATCCACCTATATGAACCAAATGGCCATCCCTTTAAAAAAGATGTAAAACAAATGGCCCACATGCAGCCTCAGTTTGAATCATCGATTGATATCAATTCAAACATACAGTTAAATCCTAATAGAAGTACCGAATGGTTAATTAGTTTCCCAAAACATCGATTCCAAATTCAACAAAACTCCTCGGCCTTCATTTCAAGTTTTCTCTCCTCAAGCTTGAACTTGTTCATCGACACATGTTCTTCACCAGATGAGCTTTCTTTTGTGCCTCATCCAATAATGTGTCAAAGTGAAGGGCTTCCCCTCCATCCTTTGATACATCACGGGAATGCTTGCGACCTATAGAGTGAAGTGATTATCAAATCGCAACATAGAGAAACAAGAAGCAAAACTAACGATCTCCATGATTTATGAGCCCGTTGGCCAGATTCTTTCCACTTGTAAAATCAAAATGCAATACCTCATAATGGCCTTTGGAATGGTGTATCAACGATGGAGTAGCGACTTCGCACTGCGATCATGGATTGCTTCCAAATTGTAGGGATCATAGTGCTTGTGCTCATGAAACCAAGAATGCACATGTTGCCATTTTTCTTAATGCCTACAAAACCCACACTTTTGGCCAACTAGGTGTCACACAACATTGCATCCTCCCTCACCCAGGCCCCCGCCTTTGTGCATTCTTCATGTTAAACAAGGAGAAGGTCAAAAATATTCTCTATAGGATTTTGCCGAACACTTGCCGGGTGTGGTGTCTACCATTGACAGTGTTGGGAGGGGGGAGAAGATAACTGGGCTGCAAATGGTTCCGGGGGTGGAACAGTAGTGAAATAGAAGGAGCATGAACGAAGGAGCAGTGGTTTGGCAAGAAGTGGGCCATGGCGGAGTGGTGGAGGCAGCACTGATCTTGGTAGGTGCGGATATAGAACAAGAGGGGAGAGACGGAGTGGAAAAAAAGGGCTCCTAGAGGGGGGTTTTGGGTCGACTGGGTGTATCGGGGTGTAACATGGCAGGCATGCAGACTCCCCTCAAAACCGCCCAATCTTATTTTTTGGTTTGGCGGAATTAAATGCGTGCCAACCAATCCATAAATGTTTGATGCACGATGTTGGATGGCACAAAGTATATGAGCCACACTATGCGGGCATTTAGCAGTATTTTGATGAACTACATTAGAGAAGCCAACCAAGCTAACACTTGGTATTCAGAATCTTGGAGTTGCATTGGCCGTGGTGATTGGGGACGCTCCAATGTTGTGTAGTCATATTTGCTAGTTCATTACTAAATTTTCTAGTATAAAAAGGTGTCATATAAGTATTCATCATCTTTCCACAAGCGAGAAGACTCCGCATTTGTGCATGGGAAAATCTCTTATTCTCTTCACTTTGACATCATTTATCATCACAAGCTCTTCCCTTTCCACTGAAAAATATAAGTTAAGAGGTTTATGGTATTTGGACTCCCTACTCCAACACAAAATGGCGAATGGCTTACGAAAGGCAAAATATGGGTTGTAGTGGCTAACGTTACGGAACCCGTCGTTGGTAACTTGGCAAATTGAAACACCAAAATCACCAAGATGCCCACAAAGATGATACACCCCACATAGTAGTCAGGAACCACCACACAGGAAAAAAAAGTTGTCAGGGCATGAAAAATAAATTCTTTCAAGAAGGATGCAAAACTTTGTGAAAAAAAGGCTACAATGTGTGTTTTGCTCATGGAGTTCATCAAGCGTCCGGGGCAAAGTCTTCAAAAAAAAATCCATATATGCATCATTATTGTTGGATCTACAATACACATCATCTCATTATAAAGTCACAAAAGTTATCAAAGGTTTGTTGAGGTTCGATGAGCTACCAGTAGTCCATAAATGTCAAAGCATCCATCGGTCCAACAAATTAAAGTTGCAGGTTGCTTGGCCAACTCAACCGACTTTAATTTCCTGGCTACTATTGTTAAAGGTCGCTTGATTTAGTTTCTAACCAACGAACAAGATGCAACAAGGTAGATGGGTACCGCAAATAAGATATACATCAAAATCTCTTTCCAATCGTGATTAGCTTTGCTCACGACTACCTCTGCATCATCATTGGACGAGAGACAACACTTAGTTCGGTAAAACGTCCAAAAAGAAAGAAGAAAAAAAGAACCTCAGCGAATGACAACACAAAGCTTTGATGCCTGTCCAACTCATGTAAGCTATAGGCAGCCACGCAAGGCTTAGTAGCTGCCACCTCACCGAAAAAATGATTAATACATACATGCCTCGCAAAGAGTACCATGCAATAAATAATGTCAAATTTATTAATTTGTTTCAGTTTAGATTAATATATACTGATAAATACATACGTCCACAAGCCAGCTGTGATATACATATATGTGACTAGAATACATTGGGTGCGTGTGGAATAATTCAGATTGCCATTATGAGGTTTGGTGTAGGTAAAAAGAATTGTGTCAATGCTTAGACCCGGTTATTAGTGAGGAAATTGTATGAACACATATTAATGAAATGCAGATAGAACGAAGGCGAGAAGGCTCCTTTGCAGCCACACGTTGGACATGCAAGTGCACAAACCACTCTACTGCGGGAAGCATACCCTATGAGATGCACATTTTCCACATCACTTGAGAGCAATGCATTCTTCGCTGGTAACTCGTCCATGCTACATGGTTAATTAGTGCAACAGAATGACCCTGCTAGCTTCACTAGAGCACAAAACAGGGATGCTAGGCTGCACTAGCGCGTGGCTTGGATATGCTACATGGATGGATAGGGGATGGATGATGGAAACAGTAGTTCTAGGCCACGAAAATAAATACTATGTTTGAACTAAATGCATGGCACTTATTTTAAAATGGAGGGAGCACGTGGCATGCCTCATTACCGTTTACAAGGATACCGTAGTAGTGAACTGATTGTAGCTCAGATGCTTAGGTTCCTCATAGTTGAACAAACCCACTAGCTAGGGGTGTAATTCCTAGATTCACAATGGTGCTCACATTTTTCTAGATTTATTTTTGATTTTTCGGCGATGTTCGTCGGTTTGTGATGTTCCTGTCGACGACAAGACACCTATAGAGACTTCGTCAATCTGAATATGTTGTGTCGGCCCAGTATCTCAGAGGTGCTCATAGAGGTAGGGTGTGTGCACGTGAGTTGATAGGGGTGAGTATATTTGCGTGTGTGAGAGCATCTCTAGTTGTACTATGTTAAAAAACTTCGGTAGTCCAGAAGAATTAAAGAATCCATCACTTCTCATAACTTAAAGGTGTAGATGGCCTGGCCAACTCCATAGAGTTAAATTTACTTGATTTTAGTTTTAATGCACGTCAATCGCTGGCAATATTGAATTTGGGCCAGTTGATACAGTGCAGAAAGAAGAAGCAACCTCGAAGCATCGAGGCCCCCGGCGGCAGGTTCTATATTGTTTATCTTGGGGTGCAGGGGGTGCAGGAGAAGCAACAACCTTCTTGTCTTTCTTACGGTCTAAGGGATGCTATGGAAGCAACAACCTCCTTGTCTATCCAAGATGTGATGGGATGGGTGGAAGTTTGCCGAAAAATTAAATGCGGTTCGCGGTTTAGAGGGATGGCCGGGGGAGGCAGCAAGCATGGTGGTGGGCGGTGGGGGCATGGGGGGAGGGCGGTGCGCTGAGGCTGTTGTGAGAGCCCCGCCGGCAGCGGGCAGCGCGGAGACTGGCGGTTGGGCCAGCGGTGTGTGGGGCACTTCCGGGGATGAACAGGAGGGCTGGAGGTTGAAGAAGCTGATCTGTCAATTCATCTTGCATCTGACAACTCATTTAAAATCCACAGAATCAAAAGTATTTTAAATGTAATTACACCTAACCATGGCCACTTCGTTTGGTTTCTCACATAAGATGGCGATGTTGTGAGGTAGATGGATTACAGTGAACTAGATTTACGTCAAAATTGTTTTCAAATGGAAAAAGTTCGTCTTTCCAAAAAGAAAACGTGACAGACTTGTGACAGCTACGTTTCGATGCTTCAATCAAGATGTGATTAGCTTTGCTCACAGCTCTTTTATTCTTCTTCATCATCACAAAAGAGACAACACTTAGTTCGGTACCAGTGTCCATGTCAGGGAACAGTTTACTACTCCTCCGTCCGGAAATACTTGTCGGAGGAATGAATGTATCTAGATGTATTTTAGTTTTAGATACATCCGCTTTTATGCATTTCTCCGACAAGTATTTCCGGACGGAGGGAGTAGTATCCAACTCACATAATAATGTCCAACTAACATACCAGTGTCCAAATCATGCAAGAGTGTCCAACTCATGTACCAGCTGTGTACCAGTGTCCAACTCACGCAACAGTGTTCGTACCATTCTACCAGTGTGCAACTCCAATCACTTCAAAAGGAAGTCATGCAAATATTATCACACTTCTGTTGCTCTTTGTCATCTTCTGTTTCCACCAATATCTGCCACCGCTTAGCAAGCTAAAAACAATCATAACATTATTTCGTTGTAAGGAGTGATCTTTGTCTTCTTAGGTTTTCTTGTTCTTTTTAGCACGACCCAGTTACTAAAAAACCATTATAACATTCCTTGCAAGAAATATTTGTCAAAATATAGAATAACAATTTTTTATGATTTTGGCACACAAAGTACATTTTAATAAAGCTTGTAAAATTTAATAAGTTTTTCCAATTTAGACGAACATATACTCTTAAATACATACATCAAGAAGGTAGAGTGGCATGCATATATGTAACTAAAATAAGATGGGTATTTGTGGAATAATCTCAAAGAAAGATTGCAATGATGACGGTGGTGTAGGACCAAAGAAGTAGATGGTGTAAATGCTGGGGCAGATCCCTAATGATAAAAATGTTGTAGCAGATCTCCCGGCCGGATTGATGTATGGGGGTCCATGCTCAACAAAAGGCATTGCTCCAGCGAGCAGCCCACCGACGCAACACAAAGTCATATGAAAATCAATTCATAGCAGTAGCTTCCGATCCTTTCGAGTACAAGAACTTTTGCTGGGTCTGAAAGTTGGATAGAAACAGGTGGGAAAAGAGGTTGTTAATTCACACTTTTAGTCGTACGAAAACCAGGCTGATCAGTACTGTGGTGTTAATAAATTCCTGACTAATACCGCTAAAGGTTGCTTCATTTAGTTTCTAACCAACGAACAAGATGCAGCAAGGTAGATGAGTACTGTGAATTAGATATACATCAAAATCTCTTTCGAAATGTGATTAGCTTTGCTCACGGCTCTCCTCTGCATCATCATCAGACAAGACAAAACACTTAGTTCAGTAAAACGTCAAAAAAGAAGAAGAAAACAAGAACCTCGCCAGCTCACGTAAGCTACAGGCATGCATGCAAGGCTTAGTACCTTCCACCTCTTCGAAATCTTGTCCCATTTGCTTATCCTTGTCATCTCTTGTCTTGTAGTTACCAAAAAATAATAACATTATTTCAATGCAAGAAATATTTGTAAAATTTATAATGACGGAAAAAATGAGGATACATCCTTGCCCCGCAAGAATACCATGCCATAATTTTTTTGTTCGAAAGGGGACTCGCCTCTGCATCGTAACGATGCATACGGCCACCTTTATAGATAAACAAAGAGGTTCAACAAGGTCTTACAGTCTGAAAACAAAGTAACGGCAAGCTCACAAAGAGCTACAACACCAAAAGCAAACAGCCAAGAGGCCGCAACCGGCTAGCATAAGAAAGATAGGTAAACTAATCGCTATCCTATTACATGACCGCCATCCAAACCGGTTGAAGATATCCCATGCAACCAATACCATGCCATAAATAATGTCAAATTTATTAAGTTGTTTCAGTTTAGATGAATATATGCTGATAAATACATATGTCAATAAGGCAGTGGTGATATGCATATATGTGACTAGAATAAATAGGGTATGTGTGGAATAATTCAAGGAAATTAAGATTGCCATTTTGAGGAAGGTACATGTATAAAATTGTGTCAATACTTAGACCCGGTTATTAGTGAGGAAACTGCATGAACAAATATTAATGTAATATAGATACAACGAAGGCGAGAAGGCTCCTTTGCAGCCATACATTGGAATGCTAGATCTGGCATCACAAATTGGGCATGGAAGCGCACAAACCACTCTACTGCAGGTAGCATACCACATGACATGCACATTTCCACTTCACCGGAGAGCAATGCGTTCTTCGCTGGTAACTCACCGGTGCTAAATGGTTACTGAGTATAGCAGAATGATCCTAGCATCCCTAGAGCACAAAACAAGGACACTAGCATACACTAGCCCATATTGTGCATATGCTACATGGATAGATAGGGACAGAAGATGGACACAGTAGTGCTAGGCCAGGACAATAAATACTATGTTTGAACTAAATCCATGACACTTATTTTGAAACGAAGAGTACGTGACATGCATCATTATTCTTTACAAGATTACCGGTAGTAGTGTACTGATTGTAGCTCAGATGGTTAGGTTCCTCCTAGTTGAGCCAACCGACTAGGGGAATAATTCCTAGACTTCACAATGGCGCTCGCATTTTCCTAGATTTATTTCTGAATTTTCGGTGATGTACGTCACTCGGAGGAGATGTTCATGTCGACTACAAGACACATATAGCGACTTCGTCAATCTCAAGATGTTGTGTCGGCTCAGTATCTCAGAGGTACTCATAGGATTAGGATGTGTGTGTGCGCGCGCGTTAATAGGGGTGCGTGTATGTGCGTGTGTGTGAGTATCTCTGGTGTACTATGTCAAAAAACTCGGTAGTCCACAAGAATTAAAGCATGCATCACTTTGCAAAAGTTTGTCCTCCTGAAAAGAAAACGTGATAGATTCGTGACATGTATGTTTTGACGGCTCAATTAAAAGGTGATTAGCTTTGCTCACAGCTCTCCTCCTCTTGATCACTAGACAAGGAACACCACTTAGTTTGGTAAAACTTCACGTACCATTTTACCAATTAATGCCAACTCACATACCTGTGTACCAGGGTCAACCTCACGTACGCTACGTACAGAACGCAGTTACCCAAAGCTTAGCACGTTTCCCTTGCTTTTTGTCTTCTTTCGTTTCCAGCACAAAGCTTAGTTCCAGCGTCCACCGCTCTGAAAGCTTGTCTCATTTGCTTATCATTGTCATCTTCTCTTTTGGAGTTATTGAAAAGTCATAACATTAATTTATTGCAAGGAATATTTGTAGAATTTATAATGATGGAAAAAATGGTTCATACTCCCCCTATATACTAATATTAAGACTTTTTAGATCCCTAATCTAAAATGTTTTATACTATTTTACAGAGACATCACATGCTTTCCCCAGAGTACCCTGCAATAAAACATGTAAAATTTATTAATTTTTTCAGTTTAGATGAATATATATGATAAATACGTACATCTATAAGGCAGTGACATTCAGACATGTGACTAGAATAAAATGGGTATGTGTGGAATAATCTCAAGGAAATTAAGATTGCAACGATGAGGCGACAGGAAATAAACTACATGATGTCAATGTTTGGACCAAGATATTGGTGACGAAATTGTATGTGCGGAAGGTGACATAAATTTTTAGTATGAACTCTAAAATCTTGCACGCAAGCGCTCGAACCACATTACTCGAAAGCTTACCAGTGATGTGTGCAATTTACCACTTCACTAGCGAGCAAATCGTTCATCACTGGCAACTGGCCAGTGGTAGGTGGTTAACAAGTGCCTCACTCGTCAGGGGTAACTTGACATTAGTGACTGGCGAGCATAGATGTCCGACTTGGTAACATGACCACCGTTGACATGGGCGTAGAATTGCACATCTTTGGAAGTATTGTATGGCGACAATCAATTTTATCTGCTTGTCGCTTTTATATTGTATAAAATAAAAAAAAATTATTAAAAAAAAAAAAAAAAATTTTAATAACCTTAGAAAAAAAAAGCAAAAGCACAACTTTATTTTTCTAGCCCGCATGATGTATTCATGTCATTCATACTAGGTATATTCATGTCATTTACACACAATTTCATTGTTTTTCTGTCCTACCTGCTATCAATTAAGTGTGTCAGTGCCACTTGCTATTTTTTTCATTGATTTTGGTGCGGTATAGACAAGAGTTCTTCTTTGTTACTCGGTTGTATGTCCACACTCCATCTCCAGGAAGGAATCAAATCAGCCACCAGTGCATACACACACTCATAGACTTTCCCGAGTATTCAGACCCTGAAATTATTAACGACAAGAGCATGTTCTATAGTTGCATGCATACGCCAGGGGGAGACCGAGGAGAATAAAAAACACGGGCCAATAATTATATTTTGAACACTTCATACCTTTTATATGGATTGAATCCATTTTTGTTTTCGCAACTAGTACATTCTTAGGGTCTCTAGCTTTATCTTTGTAAATTCCAACGAACTTCTTACATGCTACACAATACAACGATGTAGACTCTTGGGAGGACGATATTGAAGTCCTTCTTTGTGTCATCTCATCTGGATGGTGCGACATCATGGCTTAATAGGAATGGTAGAATACTCATAATAACAAGGTGCACCTTCTTTTCCAAGAGCCCATCCGAAAGGGACCTTAAAGTTAAGTGGGCTTTGCTTGGTGAAATTTAAGGATGGATGACTGGGGAGTTGTTCCGAGGTGTGCACGAGTGAGGACAAAGGGCATAGGAAAGACTAGTGTCGGTGTGGTGCTAGTCTAGATCCTAGGCGCAATGGCCTGGGACCGATGCGTTTGGGTGGATGTTACAATTGGATAAGAGTCTACCCTCATGGTTACGTGGGCCTCTATGGGTCAGTGATGATCACATGGGGCACATATGGATGCTGGAACTGACACACATAGTCATGTGCCAAGAGGGAAAGTTCCTGCTGGGCGACGGTGACGTCAGTTCCTTTGAGGGAGTTGTATGTGTGATTCCGGCTTAATATGATCGATAGACTACTCATAACAACAATGTGTACCTTCTTTTACGAGAGCCCATCTGAGAAGTTTTTCCCAGGTGCACACGAGTGAGGACAAAGGGCGCAAGAACGATTATTGTTGGTCTGTGGGTCCAGTCTAGGTCCCAGGCTCACTGTCGTGGAACCAGAAGGTGGGTTTCACTGGGCACTACAGTTGGTAGAATCATGGGCCATATAAAGCCACTACATTCAAGGTATGAATGGAAGATACCAAATAATATTTATGGGGATTTTGTGTTGGCTCTTCTGACAATCACGAGTCTATCTTAATATACCTAGAGGGTTTGCACTGGACACAATACTTTGTATCCACATGTTCTTTCCTAAATAACATGAAATAATTTGGACAGTCACATACCTGCTCATATGACATCTTAAGTACATGGAGGCTTTTGTTTGACTCGTACATGTTGTTTTGCTCTGTTGCAAAAGGCAGTGCCTAGGAGGCGCTTAGGCACGCCTAGGCACTAGGCAATGGCCAAATGCCGCGCCTAGGGCATAAGCAGAAGTC
The DNA here is from genome assembly GCA_021605145.1 of Aegilops bicornis. Lineage (NCBI taxonomy): Eukaryota > Viridiplantae > Streptophyta > Magnoliopsida > Poales > Poaceae > Aegilops > Aegilops bicornis. The sequence continues at coordinate 709,071,261 of CM038672.1, forward strand.
TAGGCAGAGCAAGTAAGAAATTGTCTACCTAGGCGAGAAATCATGCCATATTGTACTGATATGCCAAAGGGCCATATTCCAAACATAGTAGCTGGTAGTTATTTTGGATTGTGATTAGATATATATATATATATATATATATATATATATATATATATATATGGATTAATTTTGGATTCTTTTGCTGTATTTGCTGCTTTATTTGTAGACATATATTCCGTCTGATGTATTGGTCTTACACTGGTCTTTTAATTAGTGATCTTCAAGAGAGAGTTGTAAATAATCTATACATGTGTTAGTTTTGCTTCTAGCTTGCAAATAATCTATCTCAATGATAGAAAGAGAAAAGTGCTTGTCGTGTACTTGTAATACTAACGGTAAAACGATAATTGCGTTGTTGTCTTGGTGACGATTTGGAGGTAAATACAATATACTATCAACATTAGTTCCCTCTGATTAGTGTAAGACTTTATTTAATTAATATATTGAGATGCGTGCTAGATGGCGGTCTTAGGGCGGAGTATTAACTATAGATGCAGTTGGATGATGGTGCATAGATACGAGAATGTAATGTCTATATGCAATCATGACGTGTATAATCGTAATAATTGAAAATATGATTTAATCTATACACAACGGTAGTTTGTTCAACACATCTATGATATGGTTTCTTAAGAGATGCCACTGGTGAATTTGTGGATCACATTCCGTTCATCCCTTATTATTTCCACCTCAGCCACACTCTTTCTTTATTGCTTACAATCTGAACTGTTTCTTTTATTTACTTCCAACCAAGAATTCCTACCATATGATACGCTTATACTTGTAACTTGTGCGAGGGTAGTGAGACCGACAATATTATCAAAGTTGGAGACCAAGTAGAAGTTCTGTGATTGTGTGCAGGAGCCCATTATTAATTGTGTCCCTATTTTTTCTATTGGTTCGATAAATCTTGGTTTTCAGTAAAGGAAATCCTTATGGCTCGATGCAAAACCTTCCTCTCCATGGCTGAACAAGCTACTGAGATTTGCAGCATCCTCTGGTCATGCAGACAAGGTCACATGTCATGTTTCGTACTTTCACATGGGGTACACATACTATAGGACCTCGATGCGGGCGGCATCGATGAGAACCATGCCGCCTTCGACTAGTACAAGCGTGATGTCCAGCTGGCTGTCCTTGCCGCACTTGAGTTCATCCAATAGCTCCCTCAGTGCGAATTGGTACGACACCATCTGTGTCTTCAGCTCTATGCCGCCGCCGTGTGGCACTTGCGTGAAGCTCCCGGCGAAATCGTTGTTCTGCGGCCCCACCTTCTTCTCTTGCCCCTTCGGCACGTTCACTAGCACATCGAACTTGACGTACTTGCAGGGGACTATGGTGACATCCACCACCAGTGCCTCCGGTGCCTTCATGCTAGTGCCGCCACCGGCCCGGGATTTCTCTGGCCTCTCCAACCTCAGGTACTGCGGCTCCCCTTTCTTCAACGTCATGGGTATTAGCTGTTGGTCTGGCTGCCCTTTAGGCCGTGACGGCGCTGGATGTTGGCTACCGGCTTTGGCCGCTTGCCCATCCATGGCAGCTTCACGCTCTCCTCAAACATGTACCCAAGCTTGCCAACGTCAAGGACATCGATGACGGTGATGCGCTATGCCGCTTCTGCGCATCATAGAAGATGAAACTAGTGTCAAGCCACTCCTTGTAGGGGAGGAACCCCCCCCCCCCCACCAAGCTTGGTGTTGTATATGTGCCACATGCGGTCTACATTGGAGTGGTTGGAGTAGAAGATGGGGTCACGTGCCGTCGTGCTAAGGTCACCCATATCTTGATTCTTCTGGCATGGGTCTCGTAGCCAAATGTGCGCAGAGTTGTGCGCTCCATTCTCAAGGGATTCCGTGACCTTGTGATTTTGCTTCCCTTCATCGTCTAGCTCGACGTTGTAGAACTTCCCGCCATAGAATTGCTTCGGTGTCTCCACGATCATCTAAGACAGACAAGAGGCAAATGAGTTTCGGTAAGTCTTGATCGAGGGTTAGTTATGATTTAATTTAATAGTTTAGTTCTATCAAATGTAGAAAAAAACATTATTGTGCTATAATATCATGTTGTCTTGTGCCAGAGAGAGAGAGAGAGAGAGAGAGAGAGAGAGAGAGAGAGAGAGAGAGAGAGATGCCTTTCAACACCTGGGTGCCCTTATACCCTACATGAATAGTAAATTAAAAAAATGAGAACAAAATCAAAAGAATATGAAACCTTGGTACATAAAACATGATAAAAAAATTGATGTTCTCGCAAAGTTTCACAAATAACATTCGGGGAGCCCTAAAAAAATCACTGCTCAAAAGTGCACATAAACTTTGAACAATGATTTAGTGTTTTTTTTGGTGAGGGCTCCTCGAATGCTATTTATGACTGAAAGTTTACAAGAACATCAAATGTTTGATGTTCCAAAGTTTCATAATTTTTATTAGTATTTCTTTTGAAATTTACTATTGATGAGGGTGTAGGGCATCTGAAGCTATCGCACCTTTCTCAAATACAGCGGTGTACTAGTTGTGTCTCATAAACATAAAATTGATTTTTATATAGGATTTCTGTAAGTTTGACCAAGTTTATAGATAATTACATGAACTGTAGAACACTGGTTTCATTAGATTATTAAATAAATTGTAGTTTTGTACTATGTAAATTTGACGCTTTTGATGTTAACCTATTTTTCTATAAATTTTGTAAAACTTAAATAATTTTGACTTGGATGAACCTAGAACTTTAATTTATTTGGTATGGAATTTACAATATTTACAATAACATAATAATTTTCCCACCTGTAGATACAAAACTAATTGTGTTTGTTCTTATTAGAGTTAACAAACTATACATCAGTAGATCGATGTTCTGAAGAAATCGTGCGGCCTAGAGTTAGAAAACCGGCTAAATAAGTTATACATAAGGTGGTAAAGTGCATGATTTGTCGAGTCCGACGTTGTCTTAGTGAATGAAATTTCTAGGTCTTTGAATCACTCCATAATTAGGTTCTTTTGCCAAAATTGCATATCGATCTCTTTGTATTTATATTTTTTTGAAGTCTTAAATATACACAATATTGACTACGAATTTTATTTCTAATATGGCTATGAAATTAATTGGTAGGATGGCATATAACAGGAAAGTATTTTGCAAGAAAAATAGGAGAATATAATTTGGGAATTTTTGTTCCATATATTGATTTTCATCACATATATAATACACACTGGGTAGCAGCAGTAGTGTACTAATCACCTGACGGTATAAGGTGTAGAGATTATTGTCTATGAGGCAAACAAGGTCGTCGGTGCATGTAGGACGACCATCCTTCGATCCTGACGATAGGTTGAGATCGATGATGGCGTGGGCGTGTTCAGGGGTTGCGCTTGGCGTCATACAGGTCGAGCTCTCGTTGGCGAATATGGATGGAATCATCATCCCCTCCGACGTGTCCCAATTCCAGTAGGGCAGGCCGAAGGTGGGGTCCCCGATGAGGTCGCCAAGGATACCCTCGAAGAAATAGAGGTACATCCGGTGCCGGGGAGCAAAGATGGAGGAGTGGTGCACGATCTGTGATCGTGGTTGCGTCATGTTGGGCAAGTATCGTAGGCTGTGCTGGACACCAGGTCGGCTCTTTGTTACTATACAAGTGAAATAAAAAAAGGCCAGAAAAGATGACAGAATAAACTTATGTTTATCTTTTTGATCCTTGTGCTAACAGATACAACATTCAGTGTGAAATCGGAGTCTCGAGCGTGATTTCATCATAGAGGTCATGCGTGCACTGTTGTTGTTGGATCTACAGCGCGTGTCATCTACCAAGTCACGCGTCTATTCATCTGTTAGTTGATGGTTCGACGAGCCACCAGTACCCCACAAGAATTAATGCGTGTGTCGCTTCCACATCTTTTTAAGAACATCAATACTTTCAAGAAGGATGGAATACTCAGTGTAGAGCGAAGTTGACAACACATATTTTCATCGTGGAGTTCATCATGCCTCCAAGATATCGCCTTCAGAAAGAGTACATGCATGCATTGTCATTGCCAGATTTACAGGACAACTTATCTCATTATCAAGGCACAACAATTATCAAAGGTTTGTTGATGGTTTGACGTTCCACCGATAGTTCGCAAGAATTAAAACTCCCAATCGCTTCCACCACTTAGAGAGGTGCCGTAGATGGCTTGGCCAACTCCACCGAGTTTAATTTCCTGACTAGTACTTTTCATGGTTGCTGTATTTTGTTTCTAACCAAATAAAGCAGCGCAGCAAGGTACATGGGTACCGCGAACTAGATTCTGACAGAATTGCTTTCCAACAGAAAAGGTTCGTTTCTCCGAATAGTAAACATGACATGTATGTCGTGACACATCAAATTAACGTGATTACCTTTGCTCGTAGCTCTGCTCCAGCGTCATCATCAGATAAGAGATAACACTCCATTCGCTAAAAAGTCAAAAAGGAGAGAAGAAAATAAGAACCTCGGTAAATGTCAACACGAAGCCATGATGCCTAACCAACTCATGTACGCTATGGGCAGCCGTGCAAGTCTTAAGAATCTTCCACTGCTCCTAAATATTGTCCCATTTGCTTATTTTTGTCATCGTCTATCTTGTAATTATTAGAAAATCATATCATTAACTCATTGCAAGGAATATATGAAGAAATTATGAGGACGGAAAATAAAATGACGAATACATGCTTGCCCCGTACCTTGCAGTAAATCTTGTCAAATTTATTAAGTTTGTTCATTTTAGATGAATGTATACTGATAAACATGTATGTTTGTAAGGCAGCTATGAACTGCATGTACTCTCTCTGTTCCTAAATATAAGTCTTTTTAGAGATTCCTATATGAACTACATACAACGCATAAAATGAATGAATCTACACTCTAAAATATGTCTATATACATCTGTACGTAGTCCCTATTGAAATTTCTAAAAAGACTTACATTTAGAAACGGAGGGAGTATGTGATTTGAATAAAATGGGTATATGTGGAATAAGAGCAAGGAAATTAAGACTGCAATTATAAGGCAGGTGTAGGAGAAAAAATACGTGGTGTCAATGTTTAGATCGTGTTATTGGTGCGAATTTTACAAACAAATGTTGATGAAAGACAGATACAACAATGGCGTAGAAGGCTCCATCCCACTCTGTGCATTCAGTTTACATGGGTCGGATTAATCTGGGTTTTTGGATTGTACAGTATGAATACTATGGTAAATACAGTTTGAAATTAAAATACGGTATGGTTTTGGGATACACCAAATTATTTTGGCATTGTTTCGGTATATACCATAATAGCCAAAGTTGGCGCAACCTTGAAAATGAAATAATAATAATTTGCAAATGTATGACTCAAAACACATACTTTTTTCCACAAAAACAGTATATAACTATATATAAATATATATGAATGCATGGATTCATACCTTGATGGTATGGGCATGCTTACCATTTTTTAAGAAAAAATGACCATGCTACAAGAAAAATGTATAGCAGGGGATTTGGCTACTATATAAGAAAATGACAACATGTATGGTTGTTTGCCTCAAGAAATATAAATATTTTTTTTATTTTGCTTGCTCTGTTAACTGTTCAGTTTTTTGGTATATACCATAAAACTGAAATTGAAGATAGATATGGTACTCCCTCCGGTCCTTTTTAGTTCACATATAAGATTTTTCTAAAGTCAAGCCTCGTACAGTTAGACCAACTCTATAGAAGAAAATACCAACATTCACAGTTTGAAATCAATATCAGTAGATGTGTCATGAATAAAATTTTCATATTGTATACCTTTAGCATGGTATATGTTGATATTTTTTCATATAATTATCTTAAAACTTTATGAAGTTTGACTTTAGGCAATTCTTATATGCAGAGTAAAAAGGACCGAAGGGAGCATGTTCATACCATACTGAAAAATGAAATCATAAAAACCATAAAATTGGTTCGGTTCGGTTTATTCTAGGTTTGGTTTTTCGGTTCCGTTCTAAAATACACATAGTGAGCTCCGTCGCAGCCGTGGGTCGGGCAGCTCAATCTGGCGTCACGTGTTGGGCCTGCAAACGCCTGAACCACAGTACCGTAGCAAGCTTACATGTGAGGTGCATATTTTGCACTTCGCTAGTGAGCAATGTGTTCATCACTGGTAATTCGTGGTTACCATGTGCAGCAAAATGACCCCATCTAGCATCCTTAGATCATAAAGGGGAGATGCTGGGCTGCAGCCCATGGCAAGCATATGGTACATGGACGGATAGTGGATAGAAGATTGGAACAGTAGTGCTAGGCTAAGGTAATAAATATTGTGTACGTGACATGCATTATAGTACTGTTCACAAGAATACTGTAGTCCACGTCCATGGGAATTGAAGCATCCATCACTTCCGCGGCTTAAGAGCTCCTTTGATTTAAAGGATATTAGGAATTTTGGAGGATTAGAATTCTTAGAATTTGTCATGTTAGATGTTCTAGCATCCACTCAAACTTGTTTGAAAGAATCCTTTGGTTTTCCTATTATGTAATCAACGAACCCAAAATTTTGGAGGATTGAGATGAGCATGACATTTCAATCCTATGTTTTTTCTATTCTTGCGATTTTAAAATTCACGGAGTTTAATTTGCTTGATTCGGTTTCGAACCAAAGAAGAAGACACCGCGAGGTAGATGGGTACCAACGAACTAGATTTACGTCTAAATCGCTTTCCAATGGGAAAAGTTCGTCTATCGGAAAAGAAGACGTAACAGGCTAGTAGGTATGTTTTGACGTTTCCATCAAAACATGATTAGCTTTGCTCATGGCTCTCTTCATCATCTCACGCAGAAGATAACACCTAGTTAAGTATCAGTGCCCAACTGACTTACCAGTGTACCATTGTCCAACTCATGCAACAGTGCACCAGTGTCTAACTCACGCAACAGTGTCTAACTCGCGCAACAGTGTACTAGTGTCCAACTCAAGTACCGTTATGAAAGTGTCCAACTCATGCAATAGTCTACCAGTGTCCAACTCAAGTACCATTGTGACTATACCCAACTCACTTTAACTACAGAAGGTAGTCATCCAAAACTCAGCCCACTCCAAAATCTAAAAAGTAACAACATTAATTCATTGAAAGGAATATTTTTTGTAAGATTTATCTTTGTCTTCAGTTCTCTTGATTTTTTAGGATGTTCTATTTATTGAAAAGCTTTATAACATTCGTTGCAAGGAATATTTGTAAAAACATAGAATAACTGATCAAATGGTTATTTGCCACACATAGTATACGAAATAATACATAATGTCAAATTTAATTAGTTCTTCCAATTTAGACGAAAATATACTCATAAGTGCATACATCTAGAAGCCAGAGTGACATGCATATATGTAAAAAGAATAAAATGGGCATTTGTGAAATAAACTCAAAGAAATATATCAATGTTGATGACCGTGTTGGAGAAAAGAACTACATGGTGTCTATCGCTGTAGCAGATCGCTAGGCCCTTAGCGACCTTGATTGATATACGCAGAGGCGGAGACCGGGGTGGTTGCGAGCAAGGGTCAGACGCCAGCGTAATTAAACCCACAAGAGAGACAATAGCTGCTTATCCACTTCACCGCATCATACATCAACAAGTTAACTTCAAGGAATCATGGTACACCACTCGTAAATCATTATAAATTAGTACTCTTTGTTTGAAGCAATGCTTAGTTTACTTATTAGATGCAGTAATATTGTGATTTAAATATCTAATTTCACTCATTGTTTAATGTTTCAATAATTTACGGATGAGGAGGAAGAATAAAAACAAAAAAATAGATTCATTTCTTCAAGTGGCTCATATATTACTAACCCCAATCCAATTGCGACGCCAAACAGATAATGTGCACAAATTTCAGGACAAACTAGAATTGGAAGCACAAAATATAAGAGGAATCATGGTAGCGTTTCAAGACTAGTATATTGTGTTTTGTCTCTACAACGAGAATTATTTTGCCACCCTCATGTACAAATCCTGGCTCCGCCCCTGGATATACGGTGGTACGCTCCACAAAAGGCATTGCTCGAGCGAGCAGCACACCGATGCAACGCAAAGTCACACGGGAATCAATGCAGAACAGTAGCTGGCCACATCCTTTTCAAGGACGGGAACTTATGCTGGGTCCTCAAGTTTGTTAGGCCTTCATTGGAGTACTACTATTACATATCCATTCCTTATCCAAGTACGGTGGAATAAAAGAGGATATTAATTCGTACTATTTCTCGTACCAAAACTAGCATGATTAATGTTGTGGTACTAGTAGGACAACAGTGGCGTTTATTGCTGAAAGTTGCATATCTTTCCTGTCCAAGTTTTTCTTTCTACTGGAAAGAAAAGAGATGGCTCGCTAAACATACATCCAAAGCTGTTTCAGAATTGGGAGAAAGTAAAGATTGTATGTTTAGCGATTGTTACATCAAAGCATAACGGCGTAGGACGGCTTGCCTTTAAACACTAGAAATGCACCCTGAGGTGATTTCGTCATTCTAAAGATGTTGTACCGGCTTAGAATCTCACTAGTGCTTATAGGGATATGATGTGTGTGAGTGCATTCATAGGGGTGAGTGTATGTGCGTCTATATGAGTATATATGATTGTACCATGCTAAAAATAGTAATGCGCCCTGGCCATGTCATATGTCCCTCTCGCACCAGATCCTGTAACATTTGCTGAAAAGCCCATAAAACATTAAAATATTATAACTTTCAATCTATAGATCAAAATTTAATGATGTTTTTGCACATTCATTATTTGAATTTTTCTAACCAGAGAAATCATTAATTTCTTTCTTAAATTTGAATTGAAACCTAAATTTGACTATAACTTAAATTCTATAGCACCTTTCGCGATGAATTTTCTTGTATACCGAGCTTCTTGAAGCACCCTTCCACCTCAGGCCAAGGTATTTTATCAAGTCAGCTTAAATTGAATTCCAATATTATCTAATATACATAATTTATTCAACTTTAATTAATTCAATAGAGCATTTTTGAATGATTCCTTTTGCATATTCAATCTAAGGTGAAACGGAAAGAAAAACAATTTTGATCCAAAGTTTCTAGGTTTTTAATCACTATTCAAAGTTTATTATTTAATTTGGGCCTATTTGACTAGAATTCCAAAAGAAAGATTATTTTTGAGTTAAAACATGATATAAAAAAACTAAATCACATTAAAAACCATCCGTAGAGCAGGAATTGGTTTAAGATAGCACACAACAATTATATTGTCCATCAGATTTCTTTCCTCCTCCACAACAAAAGCTCTTCTCGTACTGCCGGCGCCATTGCCTGTCGTCCCATCTCGCCCCCCGCCAACGGGAGGGACCACATTCTCGTTCTTGTTAGATTCAGCGTCTTGGTTCGGGTTGTGTGGCGGTGGCGATGTCCCTTAGTAGGAATAATGTCAGCCACGTTCTATCTCAGCCTCGGTGGTGCATCTAGCATCTCAGAGGGCCTATTGAGATTTTTCAACGTCGGATCTTGCAGATTTGGTCGGTGATGGTCGTCGGTGCATCTATTTGTATATGGCCTTTGTTCGTCTTTGTTTAGGTGTTTACAGGTTTGTTACTTCTGATATACGAGTTTCTTCAACGACGATGGTTGCTACTCTGGTGCGCTGGTCCTCGGGACCTGAGCACGACGCATTCCCGGCGGTCTACGACGACAAGGTTTGCCCGGCTCCGGTGAGGGAGGGGCGATGACGGCGTCGGACTTTCGCTCGCTCCAAAGGCCTGTAGTCGCCGCTAGGTGGTCCCACGGACATGGTTGTAATTTTTATTACATCTGTTGTTCTTTGTACTGCCATGATTAAAGATGAATAGATTGGAAGTTTTTCACAAAAAATATATATATGCAGAGGGTAATATTTTTTTGTTGTTCTTTTGGACTTTACTATTTTGTTCTCTTTCGATACTTTTATTGCACTTTTTTTCACCTTGTTGCGTATTTTCATTTATTTATTTTTACTTTAGATTGTCTGGAGTGCAAAGAAAATTACTTTCAGGAGTTTGATTTCCACAACAACCACCAAGGAAAGATGCACAATTGATATCTTCATCTATATATTTCTTTGCAATGTAGAAATTCACCGAGAGTAGCATGCATTTGTTGACTATTTAAAGTAAATATGTAGGGAATTACCAATAGATTTTTTGTTACTTCATCATAAGAAAAAATTATTTTGGGGAGGGTTGTTTGGTATTCGTGAATGGTATGAGCGATCAACTCAATGGTAACTTAATAATGAAGCATATGGGTGGATTTGGTTTGATTGGCTATCAAGGGGGAATCTCGGACTGAGTAGGAGATTGTGAGGACACTATTAGAATCCATGTTATTATTGCCTGGTTTGTGGCCACTGGTCAGTGATGTCTATTCCAGGTCAACAAATAAGTCATCACTGATTGACCATATATACTATCGGTAGGTAATAACTATACCAGATGATAGTCCAATTTGAGAGGACAAAGGCATCACTGGCCGCCCGTATATATGGCGCTCAGTGATGGCATGCATCATTGTCGGCTTGATATCACTGAGCAGCCTTCTACTCTGGCCCATCTATGTTGTATCATTCAGCACTGACTCGCTTTCAATTTTGCCCTGTCGGTGCGATTTTCGACCAAAGGCAGAGCTCAAGCGAGCAGACAACCGATGCAACGGAAAGTCACAGGAAAATCAATTCATAGCAGTAGCTGCACATCCTTTTCGAGGACAGGATAGTCTACTGGGTCTTCAAGTTTTTTTTGGAACATAATTATTCTTGATTGACGGCGATTGCTGTTCTGGTGCGTTGGTCCTATTGGGCCTTAGCAAGATGACTTTTCGACTGTCTACTACAACAAGTTGTGCCTGACTCCGGCGATGGAGGGGCGACGACGGCAGTGCGCCTTCGGCTTGCTTCGGTGCTTGTAGTCATCGCTAGGTGGTCGCTAGTATTTGTTGTACTGTCATGATTGAAGATGAATTGATCGGCAATTTTCCCGTAAAAGAAAAGAAGTTTGTTTTTGGAACACAGTTTAGACACAAACGTTTATATATACACGCACATACATCTTTACGACCACATCCACGTACACCATATCCCTGTAAACACATCTCAGAGCACTTTGGCCAACCTTTCTTATTTTGGGATAAGCTGCGATGTTTTTACTCATCGCACCCAATACTTCTATTTGGACCATGTGCTCTACAATGCATACGGTTCATTATGATAAGAGTTATCACACAGGATTTGGTTCGAACTGTGTGCATGCTTAGTTTCCTTATAATCATGGGCGATCATCGCACATGTTTCACTTTTAGTTGAACTCTAGAGTGTGCGACAGGGAAGGCTTAATAACAGGATTCCACTTTAGTGATTTTTGTAAAAGCTATGGACAAAGAAAAGATGATGGAAATGGAGTGGAGCCTATATATATCGCAGAAACCAGCTTACTTGCAGTGCCTCACCCGTCAACAAACCAGCGTTGTCTCAAAAACCAGTACGTTCATACTACCATCGCCGGCCATGGCTTCCTCCTCGCCGCTGCCGCTGCTACTCATCCTCCTGCTCGCCTCGTCGTGGGCGGCCGTAGCACGCGCGGGCGCGGCGACAACGTTTGGGAGCACACAGTCGTGTACATGCACGAGAGGCTGACGGGCCCGAACGCCACGCGGCTTATTACGGTGCAGTCCCCGCTCGGCGGCGACAAGTTCGGGCAGTTCGGCGTGGTAGACAACGAGTTGCGAGACGGTCCGGATCCTCTCCGCTCGTCGCTTCTGCGGCCGGTTCCAAGCCCTGTTTGCACTGGCGGGTCTGGTGAGCCCACCGGGCATGCAGTCGGCCGTCAACTTCTTGTTCACAGCGGGGAGGTTCCGCGGGAGCACGGTGTCTGTGCTGGGCCCCATTCTGGACTTCGAGACCACTTGCGGCGCGCAGCATCGTAGGCGGCACCGGCGTTTTTCGGATGGCGGCGGGTACAGCTTCATGAGGCTTGTGCCTGAGATGAGCGTACCCGATAAGTACAGTGTCTACAGGCTTGACCTCTTCATTCAAGTCAGCTCGGACCGTCTGCCACTGCTGCCACCGGTTGATTCCGTTGGCGCTTACGACATTTCAATCTGAAATACTAAGGTTGTGCTAGCTGCTTGGTTTAAGTTCAGCTTATTATCTGTAGCGCCAGAAACGTGCTGCAGTTCACGTTGCGGCCCAGGTTAATATGTATCCCGTCGGAGTAAAATCGACACGATCCGCCCACACCTGGTGCATGGGAATGGTGGCGAAGTTTGTTAATGGAATAAAAATGGAATCCTATCTATTTAGAAATTTAATCCTCACTATTTTTATTATCTTAACATGCACACATGCATGCTATCTCTTTAAGGGCCCACCATAAAATGCATGCAAAACTTTTATTATTATTATTTGTTGTTTTCCAGTATTTTTATTTATTTCATCATAAAAAGGTTTCATTTCACCACATATCCATCTCATGAACGGCTCACGAACATATGCATGGGAAAAAGAATGCCATTATATTATGCTACTTATATTCAATAAATATTTTTGACTATTCCAAATATTCGTGTTTCATATAACAAAATCTCATTGAAATATATTAATTGCAATGATTCCTACAGCAACACACATGGTATCATTTAGTAAAATTAATGATGCTAAAATAAGTGACATAAATCATATGTTCATTATTATTGTGGGATGCTGGGACATCCTACTGAGAAACAATATCATCCTGGAGAATTAGCAGGCATCAGTTAGCTCTTGTATTCAAGGATAAAGGCAGTCTTTCTCTTTGATCATTCATAAGGATAGACCTAGTGTCCAGGTACATGTGATCATGGCTAGATTCAATATAAATTATTATCCGTGCTAAGCTGCAAGAGCATGTCCAACGCCATCCATCAAATCAGATACCCCAAATATGCACGAAGACGTCCGAATGTGCCACGGGCAGCAGATAACGGGCAGCCATCCACCTATATGAACCAAATGGCCATCCCTTTAAAAAAGATGTAAAACAAATGGCCCACATGCAGCCTCAGTTTGAATCATCGATTGATAGCAATTCAAACATACAGTTAAATCCTAATAGAAGTACCGAATGGTTAATTAGTTTCCCAAAAACATCGATTCCAAATTCAACAAAACTCCTCGGCCTTCATTTCAAGTTTTCTCTCCTCAAGCTTGAACTTGTTCATCGACACATGTTGTTCACCAGATGAGCTTTCTTTTGTGCCTCATCCAATAATGTGTCAAAGTGAAGGGCTTCCCCTCCATCCTTTGATACATCACGGGAATGCTTGCGACCTATAGAGTGAAGTGATTATCAAATTGCAACATAGAGAAACAAGAAGCAAAACTAACGATCTCCATGATTTATGAGCCCGTTGGCCAGATTCTTTCCACTTGTAAAATCAAAATGCAATACCTCATAATGGCCTTTGGAATGGTGTATCAACGATGGAGTAGCGACTTGCTTTTCACGATCATGGATTGCTTCCAAATTGTAGGGATCATAGTGCTTGTGCTCATGAAACCAAGAATGCACATGTTGCCATTTTTCTTAATGCCTACAAAACCCACACTTTTGGCCAACTAGGCGTCACACAACATTGCATCCTCCCTCACCCAGGCCCCCGCCTTTGTGCATTCTTCATGTTAAACAAGGAGAAGGTCAAAAATATTCTCTATAGGATTTGGCCGAACACTTGCCGGGTGTGGTGTCTACCATTGACAGTGTTGGGAGGGGGGAGAAGATAACTGGGCTGCAAATGGTTCCGGGGGTGGAACAGTAGTGAAATAGAAGGAGCATGGACGAAGGAGCAGTGGTTTGGCAAGAAGTGGGCCATGGCCGGAGTGGTGGAGGCAGCAATGATCTTGGTAGGTGCGGATATAGAACAAGAGGGAGAGACGGAGTGGAAAAAAGGGCTCCTAGAGGGGGTTTTGGGTCGACTGGGTGTATCGGGGTGTAACATGGCAGGCATGCAGACTCCCTCAAAACCGCCCAATCTTATTTTTTGGTTTGGCGGAATTAAATGCGTGCCAACCAATCCATAAATGTTTGATGCACGATGTTGGATGGCACAAAGTATATGAGCCACACTATGCGGGCATTTAGCAGTATTTTGATGAACTACATTAGAGAAGCCAACCAAGCTAACACTTGGTATTCAGAATCTTGGAGTTGCATTGGCCGTGGTGATTGGGGACGCTCCAATGTTGTGTAGTCATATTTGCTAGTTCATTACTAAATTTTCTAGTATAAAAAAGGTGTCATATAAGTATTCATCATCTTTCCACAAGCGAGAAGACTCCGCATTTGTGCATGGGAAAATCTCTTATTCTCTTCACTTTAACATCATTTATCATCACAAGCTCTTCCCTTTCCACTGAAAAAATACAAGTTAAGAGGTTTATGGTATTTGGACTCCCTACTCCAACACAAAATGGCGAATGGCTTACGAAAGGCAAAATATGGGTTGTAGTGGCTAACGTTACGGAACCCGTCGTTGGTAACTTGGCAAATTGAAACACCAAAAATCACCAAGATGCCCACAAAGATGATACACCCCACATAGTAGTCAGGGAACCACCACACAGGAAAAAAAGTTGTCAGGGCATGAAAAATAAATTCTTTCAAGAAGGATGCAAAACTCTGTGAAAAAAAGGCTACAATGTGTGTTTTGCTCATGGAGTTCATCAAGCGTCCGGCAAAGTCTTCAAAAAAATCCATATATGCATCATTATTGTTGGATCTACAATACACATCATCTCATTATAAAGTCACAAAAGTTATCAAAGGTTTGTTGAGGTTCGATGAGCTACCAGTAGTCCATAAATGTCAAAGCATCCATCGGTCCAACAAATTAAAGTTGCAGGTTGCTTGGCCAACTCAACCGACTTTAATTTCCTGGCTACTATTGTTAAAGGTCGCTTGATTTAGTTTCTAACCAACGAACAAGATGCAACAAGGTAGATGGGTACCGCAAATAAGATATACATCAAAATCTCTTTCCAATCGTGATTAGCTTTGCTCACGACTACCTCTGCATCATCATTGGACGAGAGACAACACTTAGTTCGGTAAAACGTCCAAAAAGAAAGAAGAAAAAAAGAACCTCAGCGAATGACAACACAAAGCTTTGATGCCTGTCCAACTCATGTAAGCTATAGGCAGCCACGCAAGGCTTAGTAGCTGCCACCTCACCGAAAAAATGATTAATACATACATGCCTCGCAAGAGTACCATGCAATAAATAATGTCAAATTTATTAATTTGTTTCAGTTTAGATTAATATATACTGATAAATACATACGTCCACAAGCCAGCTGTGATATACATATATGTGACTAGAATACATTGGGTACGTGTGGAATAATTCAGATTGCCATTATGAGGTTTGGTGTAGGTAAAAAGAATTGTGTCAATGCTTAGACCCGGTTATTAGTGAGGAAATTGTATGAACACATATTAATGAAATGCAGATAGAACGAAGGCGAGAAGGCTCCTTTGCAGCCACACGTTGGACATGCAAGTGCACAAACCACTCTACTGCGGGAAGCATACCCTATGAGATGCACATTTTCCACATCACTTGAGAGCAATGCATTCTTCGCTGGTAACTCGTCCATGCTACATGGTTAATTAGTGCAACAGAATGACCCTGCTAGCTTCACTAGAGCACAAAACAGGGATGCTAGGCTGCACTAGCGCGTGGCTTGGATATGCTACATGGATGGATAGGGGATGGATGATGGAAACAGTAGTTCTAGGCCACGAAAATAAATACTATGTTTGAACTAAATGCATGGCACTTATTTTAAAATGGAGGGAGCACGTGGCATGCCTCATTACCGTTTACAAGGATACCGGTAGTAGTGAACTGATTGTAGCTCAGATGCTTAGGTTCCTCATAGTTGAACAAACCCACTAGCTAGGGGTGTAATTCCTAGATTCACAATGGTGCTCACATTTTCTAGATTTATTTTCGATTTTTCAAGCGATGTTAAATCGGTTTGTGATGTTCCTGTCGGCGACAAGACACCTATAGAGACTTCGTCAATCTGAATATGTTGTGTCGGCCCAGTATCTCAGAGGTGCTCATAGAGGTAGGGTGTGTGCACGTGAGTTGATAGGGGTGAGTATATTTGCGTGTGTGAGAGCATCTCTAGTTGTACTATGTTAAAAAAACTCGGTAGTCCAGAAGAATTAAAGAATCCATCACTTCTCATAACTTAAAGGTGTAGATGGCCTGGCCAACTCCATAGAGTTAAATTTACTTGATTTTAGTTTTAATGCACGTCAATCGCTGGCAATATTGAATTTGGGCCAGTTGATACAGTGCAGAAAGAAGAAGCAACCTCGAAGCATCGAGGCCCCGGTGACAGGTTCTATATTGTTTATCTTGGGGTGCAGGGGGTGCAGGAGAAGCAACAACCTTCTTGTCTTTCTTACGGTCTAAGGGATGCTATGGAAGCAACAACCTCCTTGTCTATCCAAGATGTGATGGGATGGGTGGAAGTTTGCCGAAAAATTCGTGCGGTTCGCGGTTTAGAGGGATGGCCGGGGGAGTCAGCAAGCATGGTGGTGGGCGGTGGGGGCATGGGGGGAGGGCGGTGCGCTGAGGCTGTTGTGAGAGCCCCGCCGGCAGCGGGCAGCGCGGAGACTGGCGGTTGGGCCAGCGGTGTGTGGGGCACTTCCGGGGATGAACAGGAGGGCTGGAGGTTGAAGAAGCTGATCTGTCAATTCATCTTGCATCTGACAACTCATTTAAAATCCACAGAATCAAAAGTATTTTAAATGTAATTACACCTAACCATGGCCACTTCGTTTGGTTTCTCACATAAGATGGCGATGTTGTGAGGTAGATGGATTACAGTGAACTAGATTTACGTCAAAATTGTTTTCAAATGGAAAAAGTTCGTCTTTCCAAAAAGAAAACGTGACAGACTTGTGACAGCTACGTTTCGATGCTTCAATCAAGATGTGATTAGCTTTGCTCACAGCTCTTTTATTCTTCTTCATCATCACAAAAGAGACAACACTTAGTTCGGTACCAGTGTCCATGTCAGGGAACAGTTTACTACTCCCTCCATCCGGAAATACTTGTCGGAGGAATGAATGTATCTAGATGTATTTTAGTTTTAGATACATCCGTTTTTATGCATTTCTCCGACAAGTATTTCCGGACGGAAAAAGTAGTATCCAACTCACATAATAATGTCCAACTAACATACCAGTGTCCAAATCATGCAAGAGTGTCCAACTCATGTACCAGCTGTGTACCAGTGTCCAACTCACGCAACAGTGTTCGTACCATTCTACCAGTGTGCAACTCCAATCACTTCAAAAGGAAGTCATGCAAATATTATCACACTTCTGTTGCTCTTTGTCATCTTCTGTTTCCACCAATATCTGCCACCGCTTAGCAAGCTAAAAACAATCATAACATTATTTCGTTGTAAGGAGTGATCTTTGTCTTCTTAGGTTTTCTTGTTCTTTTTAGCACGACCCAGTTACTAAAAAACCATTATAACACTCCTTGCAAGAAATATTTGTCAAAATATAGAATAACAAATTTTTTTATGATTTTGGCACACAAAGTACATTTTAATAAAGCTTGTAAAATTTAATAAGTTTTTCCAATTTAGACGAACATATACTCTTAAATACATACATCAAGAAGGTAGAGTGGCATGCATATATGTAACTAAAATAAGATGGGTATTTGTGGAATAATCTCAAAGAAAGATTGCAATGATGACGGTGGTGTAGGACCAAAGAAGTAGATGGTGTAAATGCTGGGGCAGATCCCCTAATGATAAAAATGTTGTAGCAGATCTCCCGGCCGGATTGATGTATGGGGGTCCATGCTCAACAAAAGGCATTGCTCCAGCGAGCAGCCCACCGACGCAACACAAAGTCATATGAAAATCAATTCATAGCAGTAGCTTCCGATCCTTTCGAGTACAAGAACTTTTGCTGGGTCTGAAAGTTGGATAGAAACAGGTGGGAAAAGAGGTTGTTAATTCACACTTTTAGTCGTACGAAAACCAGGCTGATCAGTACTGTGGTGTTAATAAATTCCTGACTAATACCGCTAAAGGTTGCTTCATTTAGTTTCTAACCAACGAACAAGATGCAGCAAGGTAGATGAGTACTGTGAATTAGATATACATCAAAATCTCTTTCGAAATGTGATTAGCTTTGCTCACGGCTCTCCTCTGCATCATCATCAGACAAGACAAAACACTTAGTTCAGTAAAACGTCAAAAAAGAAGAAGAAAACAAGAACCTCGCCAGCTCACGTAAGCTACAGGCATGCATGCAAGGCTTAGTACCTTCCACCTCTTCGAAATCTTGTCCCATTTGCTTATCCTTGTCATCTCTTGTCTTGTAGTTACCAAAAAATAATAACATTATTTCAATGCAAGAAATATTTGTAAAATTTATAATGACGGAAAAAATGAGGATACATCCTTGCCCCGCAAGAATACCATGCCATAATTTTTTTGTTCGAAAAGGGGGGACTCCCCGGCCTCTGCATCAGACCCATGCATACGGCCACCTTTATAGATAAACAAAGAGGTTCAACAAGGTCTTACAGTCTGAAAACAAAGTAACGGCAAGCTCACAAAGAGCTACAACACCAAAAGCAAAAAGCCAAGAGGCCGCAACCGGCTAGCATAAGAAAGATAGGTAAACTAATCGCTATCCTATTACATGACCGCCATCCAAACCGTTGAAGATATCCCATGCAACCAATACCATGCCATAAATAATGTCAAATTTATTAAGTTGTTTCAGTTTAGATGAATATATGCTGATAAATACATATGTCAATAAGGCAGTGGTGATATGCATATATGTGACTAGAATAAATAGGGTATGTGTGGAATAATTCAAGGAAATTAAGATTGCCATTTTGAGGAAGGTACATGTATAAAATTGTGTCAATACTTAGACCCGGTTATTAGTGAGGAAACTGCATGAACAAATATTAATGTATATAATATAGATACAACGAAGGCGAGAAGGCTCCTTTGCAGCCATACATTGGAATGCTAGATCTGGCATCACAAATTGGGCATGGAAGCGCACAAACCACTCTACTGCAGGTAGCATACCACATGACATGCACATTTCCACTTCACCGGAGAGCAATGCGTTCTTCGCTGGTAACTCACCGGTGCTAAATGGTTACTGAGTATAGCAGAATGATCCTAGCATCCCTAGAGCACAAAACAAGGACACTAGCATACACTAGCCCATATTGTGCATATGCTACATGGATAGATAGGGGACAGAAGATGGACACAGTAGTGCTAGGCCAGGACAATAAATACTATGTTTGAACTAAATCCATGACACTTATTTTGAAACGGAAGGAGTACGTGACATGCATCATTATTCTTTACAAGATTACGGTAGTAGTGTACTGATTGTAGCTCAGATGGTTAGGTTCCTCCTAGTTGAGCCAACCGACTAGGGGAATAATTCCTAGACTTCACAATGTCGCTCGCATTTTCCTAGATTTATTTCTGAATTTTCGGTGATGTACGTCACTCGGAGGAGATGTTCATGTCGACTACAAGACACATATAGCGACTTCGTCAATCTCAAGATATTGTGTCGGCTCAGTATCTCAGAGGTACTCATAGGATTAGGGTGTGTGTGTGCTGCTGCGTTAATAGGGTGCGTGTATGTGCGTGTGTGTGAGTATCTCTGGTGTACTATGTCAAAAACTCGGTAGTCCACAAGAATTAAAGCATGCATCACTTTGCAAAAGTTTGTCCTCCTGAAAAGAAAACGTGATAGATTCGTGACATGTATGTTTTGACGGCTCAATTAAAAGGTGATTAGCTTTGCTCACAGCTCTCCTCCTCTTGATCACTAGACAAGGAACACCACTTAGTTTGGTAAAACTTCACGTACCATTTTACCAATTAATGCCAACTCACATACCTGTGTACCAGGGTCAACCTCACGTACGCTACGTACAGAACGCAGTTACCCAAAGCTTAGCACGTTTCCCTTGCTTTTTGTCTTCTTTCGTTTCCAGCACAAAGCTTAGTTCCAGCGTCCACCGCTCTGAAAGCTTGTCTCATTTGCTTATCATTGTCATCTTCTCTTTTGGAGTTATTGAAAAGTCATAACATTAATTTATTGCAAGGAATATTTGTAGAATTTATAATGATGGAAAAAATGGTTCATACTCCCCCTATATACTAATATTAAGACTTTTTAGATCCCTAATCTAAAATGTTTTATACTATTTTACAGAGACATCACATGCTTTCCCCAGAGTACCCTGCAATAAAACATGTAAAATTTATTAATTTTTTCAGTTTAGATGAATATATATGATAAATACGTACATCTATAAGGCAGTGACATTCAGACATGTGACTAGAATAAAATGGGTATGTGTGGAATAATCTCAAGGAAATTAAGATTGCAACGATGAGGCGACAGGGAAATAAACTACATGATGTCAATGTTTGGACCAAGATATTGGTGACGAAATTGTATGTGCGGAAGGTGACATAAATTTTTAGTATGAACTCTAAAATCTTGCACGCAAGCGCTCGAACCACATTACTCGAAAGCTTACCAGTGATGTGTGCAATTTACCACTTCACTAGCGAGCAAAGCGTTCATCACTGGCAACTGGCCAGTGGTAGGTGGTTAACAAGTGCCTCACTCGTCAGGGGTAACTTGACATTAGTGACTGGCGAGCATAGATGTCCGACTTGGTAACATGACCACCGTTGACATGGGCGTAGAATTGCACATCTTTGGAAGTATTGTACAAGCGACAATCAATTTTATCTGCTTGTCGCTTTTATATTGTATAAAATAATAAATAATTATTCAAAAAACAAAAACAAATTTTAATCCCCTTAGAAAAAAAAGCACAAGCACAACTTTATTTTTCTAGCCCGCATGATGTATTCATGTCATTCATACTAGGTATATTCATGTCATTTACACACAATTTCATTGTTTTTCTATCCTACCTGCTATCAATTAAGTGTGTCAGTGCCACTTGCTATTTTTTCATTGATTTTGGTGCGGTATAGACAAGAGTTCTTCTTTGTTACTCGGTTGTATGTCCACACTCCATCTCCAGGAAGGAATCAAATCAGCCACCAGTGCATACACACACTCATAGACTTTCCCGAGTATTCAGACCCTGAAATTATTAACGACAAGAGCATGTTCTATAGTTGCATGCATACGCCAGGGGAGACCGAGGAGAATAAAAAACACGGGCCAATAATTATATTTTGAACACTTCATACCTTTTATATGGATTGAATCCATTTTGTTTTCATAACTAGTACATTCTTAGGGTCTCTAGCTTTATCTTTGTAAATTCCAACGAACTTCTTACATGCTACACAATACAACGATGTAGACTCTTGGGAGGACGATATTGAAGTCCTTCTTTGTGTCATCTCATCTGGATGGTGCGACATCATGGCTTAATAGGAATGGTAGAATACTCATAATAACAAGGTGCACCTTCTTTTCCAAGAGCCCATCCGAAAGGGACCTTAAAGTTAAGTGGGCTTTGCTTGGTGAAATTTAAGGATGGATGACTGACTGGGGAGTTGTTCCGAGGTGTGCACGAGTGAGGACAAAGGGCATAGGAAAGACTAGTGTCGGTGTGGTGCTAGTCTAGATCCTAGGCGCAATGGCCTGGGACCGATGCGTTTGGGTGGATGTTACAATTGGATAAGAGTCTACCCTCATGGTTACGCCGGCCTCTATGGGTCAGTGATGATCACATGGGGCACATATGGATGCTGGAACTGACACACATAGTCATGTGCCAAGAGGGAAAGTTCCTGCTGGGCGACGGTGACGTCAGTTCCTTTGAGGGAGTTGTATGTGTGATTCCGGCTTAATATGATCGATAGACTACTCATAACAACAATGTGTACCTTCTTTTACGAGAGCCCATCTGAGAAGTTTTTCCCAGGTGCACACGAGTGAGGACAAAGGGCGCAAGAACGATTATTGTTGGTCTGTGGGTCCAGTCTAGGTCCCAGGCTCACTGTCGTGGAACCAGAAGGTGGGTTTCACTGGGCACTACAGTTGGTAGAATCATGGGCCATATAAAGCCACTACATTCAAGGTATGAATGGAAGATACCAAATAATATTTATGGGGATTTTGTGTTGGCTCTTCTGACAATCACGAGTCTATCTTAATATACCTAGAGGGTTTGCACTGGACACAATACTTTGTATCCACATGTTCTTTCCTAAATAACATGAAATAATTTGGACAGTCACATACCTGCTCATATGACATCTTAAGTACATGGAGGCTTTTGTTTGACTCGTACATGTTGTTTTGCTCTGTTGCAAAAGGCAGTGCCTAGGAGGCGCTTAGGCACGCCTAGGCACTAGGCAATGGCCAAATGCCGCCTAGGGCATAAGCAGAAGTCTAGGCAGAGCAAGTAAGAAATTGTCTACCTAGGCGAGAAATCATGCCATATTGTACTGATATGCCAAAGGGCCATATTCCAAACATAGTAGCTGGTAGTTATTTTGGATTGTGATTAGATATATATATATATATATATATATATATATATATATATATATATATATATATATGGATTAATTTTGGATTCTTTTGCTGTATTTGCTGCTTTATTTGTAGACATATATTCCGTCTGATGTATTGGTCTTACACTGGTCTTTTAATTAGTGATCTTCAAGAGAGAGTTGTAAATAATCTATACATGTGTTAGTTTTGCTTCTAGCTTGCAAATAATCTATCTCAATGGTAGAAAGAGAAAAGTGCTTGTCGTGTACTTGTACTACTAACGGTAAAACGATAATTGCGTTGTTGTCTTGGTGACGATTTGGAGGTAAATACAATATACTATCAACATTAGTTCCCTCTGATTAGTGTAAGACTTTATTTAATTAATATATTGAGATGCGTGCTGGATGGCGGTCTTAGGGCGGAGTATTAACTATAGATGCAGTTGGATGATGGTGCATAGATACGAGAATGTAATGTCTATATGCAATCATGACGTGTATAATCGTAATAATTGAAAATATGATTTAATCTATACACAACGGTAGTTTGTTCAACACATCTATGATATGGTTTCTTAAGAGATGCCACTGGTGAATTTGTGGATCACATTCCGTTCATCCCTTATTATTTCCACCTCAGCCACACTCTTTCTTTATTGCTTACAACCTGAACTGTTTCTTTTATTTACTTCCAACCAAGAATTCCTACCATATGATACGCTTATACTTGTAACTTGTGCGAGGGTAGTGAGACCGACAATATTATCAAAGTTGGAGACCAAGTAGAAGTTCTGTGATTGTGTGCAGGAGCCCATTATTAATTGTGTCCCTATTTTTCTATTGGTTCGATAAATCTTGGTTTTCAGTAAAGGAAATCCTTATGGCTCGATGCAAAACCTTCCTCTCCATGGCTGAACAAGCTACTGAGATTTGCAGCATCCTCTGGTCATGCGAGACAAGGTCACATGTCATGTTTCGTACTTTCACATGGGGTACACATACTATAGGACCTCGTCTTGGCGGCATCGATGAGAACCATGCCGCCTTCGACTAGTACAAGCGTGATGTCCAGCTGGCTGTCCTTGCCGCACTTGAGTTCATCCAATAGCTCCCTCGGTGAATTGGTACGACACCATCTGTGTCTTCAGCTCTATGCCGCCGCCGTGTGGCACTTGCGTGAAGCTCCCGCGAAATCGTTGTTCTGCGGCCCCACCTTCTTCTCTTGCCCCTTCGGCACGTTCACTAGCACATCGAACTTGACGTACTTGCAGGGGACTATGGTGACATCCACCACCAGTGCCTCCGGTGCCTTCATGCTACTGCCGCCACCGGCCCGGGATTTCTCTGGCCTCTCCAACCTCAGGTACTGCGGCTCCCCTTTCTTCAACGTCATGGGTATTAGCTGTTGGTCTGGCTGCCCTTTAGGCCGTGACGGCGCTGGATGTTGGCTACCGGCTTTGGCCGCTTGCCCATCCATGGCAGCTTCACGCTCTCCTCAAACATGTACCCAAGCTTGCCAACGTCAAGGACATCGATGACGGTGATGCGCACATGCCGCTTCTGCGCATCATAGAAGATGAAACTAGTGTCAAGCCACTCCTTGTAGGGGAGGAACCCCCCCCCCCCCACCAAGCTTGGTGTTGTATATGTGCCACATGCGGTCTACATTGGAGTGGTTGGAGTAGAAGATGGGGTCACGTGCCGTCGTGCTAAGGTCACCCATATCTTGATTCTTCTGGCATGGGTCTCGTAGCCAAATGTGCGCAGAGTTGTGCGCTCCATTCTCAAGGGATCCCGTGACCTTGTGATTTTGCTTCCCTTCATCGTCTAGCTCGACGTTGTAGAACTTCCCGCCATAGAATTGCTTCGGTGTCTCCACGATCATCTAAGACAGACAAGAGGCAAATGAGTTTCGGTAAGTCTTGATCGAGGGTTAGTTATGATTTAATTTAATAGTTTTGTTCTATCAAATGTAGAAAAAAACATTATTGTGCTATAATATCATGTTGTCTTGTGCCAGAGAGAGAGAGAGAGAGAGAGAGAGAGAGAGAGAGAGAGAGAGAGATGCCTTTCAACACCTGGGTGCCCTTATACCCTACATGAATAGTAAATTAAAAAAATGAGAACAAAATCAAAAGAATATGAAACCTTGGTACATAAAACATGATAAAAAAATTGATGTTCTCGCAAAGTTTCACAAATAACATTCGGGGAGCCCTAAAAAAATCACTGCTCAAAAGTGCACATAAACTTTGAACAATGATTTAGTTTTTTTTGGTGAGGGCTCCTCGAATGCTATTTGGGGCTGAAAGTTTACAAGAACATCAAATGTTTGATGTTCCAAAGTTTCATAATTTTATTAGTATTTCTTTTGAAATTTACTATTGATGAGGGTGTAGGGCATCTGAAGCTATCGCACCTTTCTCAAATACAGCGGTGTACTAGTTGTGTCTCATAAACATAAAATTGATTTTTATATAGGATTTCTGTAAGTTTGACCAAGTTTATAGATAATTACATGAACTGTAGAACACTGGTTTCATTAGATTATTCGTAAATTGTAGTTTTGTACTATGTAAATTTGACGTTTTTTATGTTAACCTATTTTTCTATAAGTTATACATAAGGTGGTAAAGTGCATGATTTGTCGAGTCCGACGTTGTCTTAGTGAATGAAATTTCTAGGTCTTTGAATCACTCCATAATTAGGTTCTTTTTGCCAAAATTGCATATCGATCTCTTTGTATTTATATTTTTTTGAAGTCTTAAATATACACAATATTGACTACGAATTTTATTTCTAATATGGCTATGAAATTAATTGGTAGGATGGCATATAACAGGAAAGTATTTTGCAAGAAAAATAGGAGAATATAATTTGGGCATTTTTGTTCCATATATTGATTTTCATCACATATATAAAGCACACTGGGTAGCAGCAGTAGTGTACTAATCACCTGACGGTATAAGGTGTAGAGATTATTGTCTATGAGGCAAACAAGGTCGTCGGTGCATGTAGGAAGACCATCCTTCGATCCTGACGATAGGTTGAGATCGATGATGGCGTGGACGTGTCTGGGGTTGCGCTTGGCGTCATACAGGGCGAGCTCTCGTTGGCGAATATGGATGGAATCATCATCCCCTCCGACGTGTCCCAATTCCAGTAGGGCAGGCCGAAGGTGGGGTCCCCGATGAGGTCGCCAAGGATACCCTCGAAGAAATAGAGGTACATCCGGTGCCAGGGAGCAAAGATGGAGGAGTGGTGCACGATCTGTGATCGTGGTTGCGTCATGTTGGGCAAGTATCGTAGGCTGTGCTGGACACCAGGTCGGCTCTTTGTTACTATACAAGTGAAATAAAAAAAGGCCAGAAAAGATGACAGAATAAACTTATGTTTATCTTTTTGATCCTTGTGCTAACAGATACAACATTCAGTGTGAAATCGGAGTCTCCAGAACGTGATTTCATCATAGAGGTCATGCGTGCACTGTTGTTGTTGGATCTACAGCGCGTGTCATCTACCAAGTCACGCGTCTATTCATCTGTTAGTTGATGGTTCGACGAGCCACCAGTACCCCACAAGAATTAATGCGTGTCGCTTCCACATCTTTTAAGAACATCAATACTTTCAAGAAGGATGGAATACTCAGTGTAGAGCGAAGTTGACAACACATATTTTCATCGTGGAGTTCATCATGCCTCCAAGATATCGCCTTCAGAAAGAGTACATGCATGCATTGTCATTGCCAGATTTACAGGACAACTTATCTCATTATCAAGGCACAACAATTATCAAAGGTTTGTTGATGGTTTGACGTTCCACCGATAGTTCGCAAGAATTAAAACTCCCAATCGCTTCCACCACTTAGAGAGGTGCCGTAGATGGCTTGGCCAACTCCACCGAGTTTAATTTCCTGACTAGTACTTTTCATGGTTGCTGTATTTTGTTTCTAACCAAATAAAACGACGCAGCAAGGTACATGGGTACCGGCGAACTAGATTTACGGCAGAATTGCTTTCCAACAGAAAAGGTTCGTTTCTCCGAATAGTAAACATGACATGTATGTCGTGACACATCAAATTAACGTGATTACCTTTGCTCGTAGCTCTGCTCCGCGTCATCATCAGATAAGAGATAACACTCCATTCGCTAAAAAGTCAAAAAGGAGAGAAGAAAATAAGAACCTCGGTAAATGTCAACACGAAGCCATGATGCCTAACCAACTCATGTACGCTATGGGCAGCCGTGCAAGTCTTAAGAATCTTCCACTGCTCCTAAATATTGTCCCATTTGCTTATTTTTGTCATCGTCTATCTTGTAATTATTAGAAAATCATATCATTAACTCATTGCAAGGAATATATGAAGAAATTATGAGGACGGAAAATAAAATGACGAATACATGCTTGCCCCGTACCTTGCAGTAAATCTTGTCAAATTTATTAAGTTTGTTCATTTTAGATGAATGTATACTGATAAACATGTATGTTTGTAAGGCAGCTATGAACTGCATGTACTATCTCTGTTCCTAAATATAAGTCTTTTTAGAGATTCCTATATGAACTACATACAACGCATAAAATGAATGAATCTACACTCTAAAATATGTCTATATACATCTGTACGTAGTCCCTATTGAAATTTCTAAAAAGACTTACATTTAGAAACGGAGGGAGTATGTGATTTGAATAAAATGGGTATATGTGGAATAAGAGCAAGGAAATTAAGACTGCAATTATAAGGCAGGTGTAGGAGAAAAAATACGTGGTGTCAATGTTTAGATCGTGTTATTGGTGCGAATTTTACAAACAAATGTTGATGAAAGACAGATACAACAATGGCGAGAAGGCTCCATCCCACTCTGTGCATTCAGTTTACATGGGTCGGTTAATCTGGGTTTCGGATTGTACAGTATGAATACTATGGTAAATACAGTTTGAAATTAAAATACGGTATGGTTTTGGGATACACCAAATTATTTTGGCATTGTTTCGGTATATACCATAATAGCCAAAGTTGGCGCAACCTTGAAAATGAAATAATAATAATTTGCAAATGTATGACTCAAACACACATACTTTTTTTCCACAAAAACAGTATATAACTATATATAAATATATATGAATGCATGGATTCATACCTTGATGGTATGGGCATGCTTACCATTTTTTAAGAAAAAATGACCATGCTACAAGAAAAATGTATAGCAGTTGATTTGGCTACTATATAAGAAAATGACAACATGTATGGTTGTTTTCCTCAAGAAATATAAATATTTTTTTTATTTTGCTTGCTCTGTTAACTGTTCAGTTTTTTGGTATATACCATAAAACTGAAATTGAAGACAGTATGGTACTCCCTCCGGTCCTTTTTAGTTCACATATAAGATTTTTCTAAAGTCAAGCCTCGTACAGTTAGACCAACTCTATAGAAGAAAATACCAACATTCACAGTATGAAATCAATATCAGTAGATGTGTCATGACTAAAATTTTCATATTGTATACCTTTAGCATGGTATATGTTGATATTTTTCATATAATTATCTTAAAACTTTATGAAGTTTGACTTCAGGCAATTCTTATATGCAGAGTAAAAGGACCGAAGGGAGCATGTTCATACCATACTAAAAATGAAATCATGAAAACCATAAAATTGGTTCGGTTCGGTTTATTCTAGGTTTGGTTTTTCGGTTCCATTCTAAAATACACATAGTGAGCTCCGTCGCAGCCGTGGGTCGGAACGCTCAATCTGGCGTCACGTGTTGGGCCTGCAAACGCCTGAACCACAGTACCGTAGCAAGCTTACATGTGAGGTGCATATTTTGCACTTCGCTAGTGAGCAATGTGTTCATCACTGGTAATTCGTGGTTACCATGTGCAGCAAAATGACCCCATCTAGCATCCTTAGATCATAAAGGGGAGATGCTGGGCTGCAGCCCATGGCAAGCATATGGTACATGGACGGATAGTGGATAGAAGATTGGAACAGTAGTGCTAGGCTAAGGTAATAAATATTGTGTACGTGACATGCATTATAGTACTGTTCACAAGAATACTGTAGTCCACGTCCATGGGAATTGAAGCATCCATCACTTCCATGGCTTAAGAGCTCCTTTGATTCAAAGGATATTAGGAATTTTGGAGGATTAGAATTCTTAGAATTTGTCATGTTAGATGTTCTAGCATCCACTCAAACTTCTTTGAAAGAATTCTTTGGTTTTCCTATTATGTAATCAACGAACCCAAAATTTTGGAGGATTGAGATGAGCATGACATTTCAATCCTATGTTTTTCTATTCTTGCGATTTTAAAATTCACGGAGTTTAATTTGCTTGATTCGGTTTCGAACCAAAGAAGAAGACACCGCGAGGTAGATGGGTACCAACGAACTAGATTTACGTCTAAATCGCTTTCCAATGGGAAAAGTTCGTCTATCGGAAAAGAAGACGTAACAGGCTAGTAGGTATGTTTTGACGTTTCCATCAAAACATGATTAGCTTTGCTCATGGCTCTCTTCATCATCTCACGCAGAAGATAACACCTAGTTAAGTATCGCGTGCCCAACTGACTTACCAGTGTACCATTGTCCAACTCATGCAACAGTGCACCAGTGTCTAACTCACGCAACAGTGTCTAACTCGGCGCAACAGTGTACTAGTGTCCAACTCAAGTACCGTTATGCAGTGTCCAACTCATGCAATAGTCTACCAGTGTCCAACTCAAGTACCATTGTGACTATACCCAACTCACTTTAACTACAGAAGGTAGTCATCCAAAACTCAGCCCACTCCAAAATCTAAAAAGTAACAACATTAATTCATTGAAAGGAATATTTTTGTAAGATTTATCTTTGTCTTCAGTTCTCTTGATTTTTTAGGATGTTCTATTTATTGAAAAGCTTTATAACATTCGTTGCAAGGAATATTTGTAAAAACATAGAATAACTGATCAAATGGTTATTTGCCACACATAGTATCTGAAATAATACATAATGTCAAATTTAATTAGTTCTTCCAATTTAGACGAAAATATACTCATAAGTGCATACATCTAGAAGCCAGAGTGACATGCATATATGTAAAAAGAATAAAATGGGCATTTGTGAAATAACCTCAAAGAAATATATCAATGTTGATGACCGTGTTGGAGAAAAGAACTACATGGTGTCTATCGCTGTAGCAGATCGCTAGGCCCTTAGCGACCTTGATTGATATACGCAGAGGCGGAGACCGGGGGGGGGGGGGGGGTGGTTGCGAGCAGGGGTCAGACGCCAGCGGTAATTAAACCCACAAGAGAGACAATAGCTGCTTATCCACTTCACCGGCATCATACATCAACAAGTTAACTTCAAGGAATCATGGTACACCACTCGTAAATCATTATAAATTAGTACTCTTTGTTTGAAGCAATGCTTAGTTTACTTATTAGATGCAGTAATATTGTGATTTAAATATCTAATTTCACTCATTGTTTAATGTTTCAATAATTTACGGATGAGGAGGAAGAATAAAAACAAAAAATAGATTCATTTCTTCAAGTGGCTCATATATTACTAACCCCAATCCAATTGCGACGCCAAACAGATAATGTGCACAAATTTCAGGACAAACTAGAATTGGAAGCACAAAATATAAGAGGAATCATGGTAGCGTTTCAAGACTAGTATATTGTGTTTTGTCTCTACAACGAGAATTATTTTGCCACCCTCATGTACAAATCCTGGCTCCGCCCCTGGATATACGGTGGTACGCTCCACAAAAGGCATTGCTCGAGCGAGCAGCACACCGATGCAACGCAAAGTCACACGGGAATCAATGCAGAACAGTAGCTGGCCACATCCTTTTCAAGGACGGGAACTTATGCTGGGTCCTCAAGTTTGTTAGGCCTTCATTGGAGTACTACTATTACATATCCATTCCTTATCCAAGTACGGTGGAATAAAAGAGGATATTAATTCGTACTATTTCTCGTACCAAAACTAGCATGATTAATGTTGTGGTACTAGTAGGACAACAGTGGCGTTTATTGCTGAAAGTTGCATATCTTTCCTGTCCAAGTTTTTCTTTCTACTGGAAAGAAAAGAGATGGCTCGCTAAACATACATCCAAAGCTGTTTCAGAATTGGGAGAAAGTAAAGATTGTATGTTTAGCGATTGTTACATCAAAGCATAACGGCGTAGGACGGCTTGCCTTTAAACACTAGAAATGCACCCTGAGGTGATTTCGTCATTCTAAAGATGTTGTACCGGCTTAGAATCTCACTAGTGCTTATAGGGATATGATGTGTGTGAGTGCATTCATAGGGGTGAGTGTATGTGCGTCTATATGAGTATATATGATTGTACCATGCTAAAAATAGTAATGCGCCTGGCCATGTCATATGTCCCTCTCGCACCAGATCCTGTAACATTTGCTGAAAAGCCCATAAAACATTAAAATATTATAACTTTCAATCTATAGATCAAAATTTAATGATGTTTTTGCACATTCATTATTTGAATTTTTCTAACCAGAGAAATCATTAATTTCTTTCTTAAATTTGAATTGAAACCTAAATTTGACTATAACTTAAATTCTATAGCACCTTTCGCGATGAATTTTCTTGTATACTGAGCTTCTTGAAGCACCCTTCCACCTCAGGCCAAGGTATTTTATCAAGTCAGCTTAAATTGAATTCCAATATTATCTAATATACATAATTTATTCAACTTTAATTAATTCAATAGAGCATTTTGAATGATTCCTTTTGCATATTCAATCTAAGGTGAAACGGAAAGAAAAACAATTTTGATCCAAAGTTTCTAGGTTTTTAATCACTATTCAAAGTTTATTATTTAATTTGGGCCTATTTGACTAGAATTCCAAAAGAAAGATTATTTTTGAGTTAAAACATGATATAAAAAAACTAAATCACATTAAAAACCATCCGTAGAGCAGGAATTGGTTTAAGATAGCACACAACAATTATATTGTCCATCAGATTTCTTTCCTCCTCCACAACAAAAGCTCTTCTCGTACTGCCGGCGCCATTGCCTGTACGTCCCATCTCGGCCCCCCGCCAACGGGAGGGACCACATTCTCGTTCTTGTTAGATTCAGCGTCTTGGTTCGGGTTGTGTGGCGGTGGCGATGTCCCTTAGTAGGAATAATGTCAGCCACGTTCTATCTCAGCCTCGGTGGTGCATCTAGCATCTCAGAGGGCCTATTGAGATTTTTCAACGTCGGATCTTGCAGATTCGGTCGGTGATGGTCGTCGGTGCATCTATTTGTATATGGCCTTTGTTCGTCTTTGTTTAGGTGTTTACAGGTTTGTTACTTCTGATATACGAGTTTCTTCAACGACGATGGTTGCTACTCTGGTGCGCTGGTCCTATGGACCTTAGCACGACGAATTCCCGGCTGTCTACTACGACAAGGTTTGCCCGGCTCCGGTGAGGGAGGGGCGATGACGGCGTCGGACTTTCGGCTCGCTCCAGTGCCTGTAGTCGTCGCTAGGTGGTCCACGGACATGGTTGTAATTTTTATTACATCTGTTGTTCTTTGTACTGCCATGATTAAAGATGAATAGATTGGAAGTTTTTCACAAAAAAATATATATGCAGAGGGTAATATTTTTTTGTTGTTCTTTTGGACTTTACTATTTTGTTCTCTTTCGATACTTTTATTGCACTTTTTTTCACCTTGTTGCGTATTTTCATTTATTTATTTTTACTTTAGATTGTCTGGAGTGCAAAGAAAATTACTTTCAGGAGTTTGATTTCCACAACAACCACCAAGGAAAGATGCACAATTGATATCTTCATCTATATATTTCTTTGCAATGTAGAAATTCACCGAGAGTAGCATGCATTTGTTGACTATTTAAAGTAAATATGTAGGGAATTACCAATAGATTTTTTGTTACTTCATCATAAGAAAAAATTATTTTGGGGAGGGTTGTTTGGTATTCGTGAATGGTATGAGCGATCAACTCAATGGTAACTTAATAATGAAGCATATGGGTGGATTTGGTTTGATTGGCTATCAAGGGGAATCTCGGACTGAGTAGGAGATTGTGAGGACACTATTAGAATCCATGTTATTATTGCCTGGTTTGTGGCCACTGGTCAGTGATGTCTATTCCAGGTCAACAAATAAGTCATCACTGATTGACCATATATACTATCGGTAGGTAATAACTATACCAGATGATAGTCCAATTTGAGAGGACAAAGGCATCACTGGCCGCCCGTATATATGGCGCTCAGTGATGGCATGCATCATTGTCGGCTTGATATCACTGAGCAGCCTTCTACTCTGGCCCATCTATGTTGTATCATTCAGCACTGACTCGCTTTCAATTTTGCCCTGTCGGTGCGATTTTCGACCAAAGGCAGAGCTCAAGCGAGCAGACAACCGATGCAACGGAAAGTCACAGGAAAATCAATTCATAGCAGTAGCTGCACATCCTTTTCGAGGACAGGATAGTCTACTGGGTCTTCAAGTTTTTTTTGGAACATAATTATTCTTGATTGACGGCGATTGCTGTTCTGGTGCGTTGGTCCTATTGGGCCTTAGCAAGATGACTTTTCGACTGTCTACTACAACAAGTTGTGTCTGACTCCGGCGACGGAGGGGCGACGACGGCAGTGCGCCTTCGGCTTGCTTCGGTGCTTGTAGTCATCGCTAGGTGGTCGCTAGTATTTGTTGTACTGTCATGATTGAAGATGAATTGATCGGCAATTTTCCCGTAAAAGAAAAGAAGTTTGTTTTTGGAACACAGTTTAGACACAAACGTTTATATATACACGCACATACATCTTTACGACCACATCCACGTACACCATATCCCTGTAAACACATCTCAGAGCACTTTGGCCAACCTTTCTTATTTTGGGATAAGCTGCGATGTTTTTACTCATCGCACCCAATACTTCTATTTGGACCATGTGCTCTACAATGCATACGGTTCATTATGATAAGAGTTATCACACAGGATTTGGTTCGAACTGTGTGCATGCTTAGTTTCCTTATAATCATGGGCGATCATCGCACATGTTTCACTTTTAGTTGAACTCTAGAGTGTGCGACAGGGAAGGCTTAATAACAGGATTCCACTTTAGTGATTTTTGTAAAAGCTATGGACAAAGAAAAGATGATGGAAATGGAGTGGAGCCTATATATATCGCAGAAACCAGCTTACTTGCAGTGCCTCACCCGTCAACAAACCAGCGTTGTCTCAAAAACCAGTACGTTCATACTACCATCGCCGGCCATGGCTTCCTCCTCGCCGCTGCCGCTGCTACTCATCCTCCTGCTCGCCTCGTCGTGGGCGGCCGTAGCACGCGCACGGCGCGGCGACAACGTTTGGGAGCACACAGTCGTGTACATGCACGAGAGGCTGACGGGCCCGAACGCCACGCGGCTTATTACGGTGCAGTCCGCTCGGCGGCGACAAGTTCGGGCAGTTCGGCGTGGTAGACAACGAGTTGCGAGACGGTCCGGATCCTCTCCGCTCGTCGCTCTGCGGCCGGTTCCAAGCCCTGTTTGCACTGGCGGGTCTGGTGAGCCCACCGGGCATGCAATCGGCCGTCAACTTCTTGTTCACAGCGGGGAGGTTCCGCGGGAGCACGGTGTCTGTGCTGGGCCCCATTCTGGACTTCGAGACCACTTGCGAGCGCAGCATCGGGGGCGGCACCGGCGTTTTTCGGATGGCGCGGGTACAGCTTCATGAGGCTTGTGCCTGAGATGAGCGTACCCGATAAGTACAGTGTCTACAGGCTTGACCTCTTCATTCAAGTCAGCTCGGACCGTCTGCCACTGCTGCCACCGGTTGATTCCGTTGGCGCTTACGACATTTCAATCTGAAATACTAAGGTTGTGCTAGCTGCTTGGTTTAAGTTCAGCTTATTATCTGTAGCGCCAGAAACGTGCTGCAGTTCACGTTATGCCCAGGTTAATATGTATCCCGTCGGAGTAAAATCGACACGATCCGCCCACACCTGGTGCATGGGGATGGTGGCGAAGTTTGTTAATGGAATAAAATGGAATCCTATCTATTTAGAAATTTAATCCTCACTATTTTTATTATCTTAACATGCACACATGCATGCTATCTCTTTAAGGGCCCCCATAAAATGCATGCAAAACTTTTATTATTATTATTTGTTGTTTTCCAGTATTTTATTTATTTCATCATAAAAGGTTTCATTTCACCACATATCCATCTCATGAACGGCTCACGAACATATGCATGGGAAAAAGAATGCCATTATATTATGCTACTTATATTCAATAAATATTTTTGACTATTCCAAATATTCGTGTTTCATATAACAAAATCTCATTGAAATATATTAATTGCAATGATTCCTACAGCAACACACATGGTATCATTTAGTAAAATTAATGATGCTAAAATAAGTGACATAAATCATATGTTCATTATTATTGTGGGATGCTGGGACATCGTCCTACTGAGAAACAATATCATCCTGGAGAATTAGCAGGCATCAGTTAGCTCTTGTATTCAAGGATAAAGGCAGTCTTTCTCTTTGATCATTCATAAGGATAGACCTAGTGTCCAGGTACATGTGATCATGGCTAGATTCAATATAAATTATTATCCGTGCTAAGCTGCAAGAGCATGTCCAACGCCATCCATCAAATCAGATACCCCAAATATGCACGAAGACGTCCGAATGTGCCACGGGCAGCAGATAACGGGCAGACATCCACCTATATGAACCAAATGGCCATCCCTTTAAAAAAGATGTAAAACAAATGGCCCACATGCAGCCTCAGTTTGAATCATCGATTGATAGCAATTCAAACATACAGTTAAATAATAAAAGTACCGAATGGTTAATTAGTTTTCCAAAAACATCGATTCCAAATTCAACAAAACTCCTCGGCCTTCATTTCAAGTTTTCTCTCCTCAAGCTTGAACTTGTTCATCGACACATGTTGTTCACCAGATGAGCTTTCTCTTGTGCCTCATCCAATAATGTGTCAAAGTGAAGGGCTTCCCCTCCATCCTTTGATACATCACGGGAATGCTTGCGACCTATAGAGTGAAGTGATTATCAAATCGCAACATAGAGAAACAAGAAGCAAAACTAACGATCTCCATGATTTATGAGCCCGTTGGCCAGATTCTTTCCACTTGTAAAATCAAAATGCAATACCTCATAATGGCCTTTGGAATGGTGTATCAACGATGGAGTAGCGACTTCGCACTGCGATCATGGATTGCTTCCAAATTGTAGGGATCATAGTGCTTGTGCTCATGAAACCAAGAATGCACATGTTGCCATTTTTCTTAATGCCTACAAAACCCACACTTTTGGCCAACTAGGCGTCACACAACATTGCATCCTCCCTCACCCAGGCCCCGCCTTTGTGCATTCTTCATGTTAAACAAGGAGAAGGTCAAAAATATTCTCTATAGGATTTGGCGAACACTTGCCGGGTGTGGTGTCTACCATTGACAGTGTTGGGAGGGGGGAGAAGATAACTGGGCTGCAAATGGTTCCGGGGGTGGAACAGTAGTGAAATAGAAGGAGCATGGACGAAGGAGCAGTGGTTTGGCAAGAAGTGGGCCATGGCCGGAGTGGTGGAGGCAGCAATGATCTTGGTAGGTGCGGATATAGAACAAGAGGGGAGATACGGAGTGGAAAAAAAGGGCTCCTAGAGGGGGGTTTTGGGTCGACTGGGTGTATCGGGGTGTAACATGGCAGGCATGCAGACTCCTCAAAACCGCCCAATCTTATTTTTTGGTTTGGCGGAATTCTGCGTACAACCAATCCATAAATGTTTGATGCACGATGTTGGATGGCACAAAGTATATGAGCCACACTATGCGGGCATTTAGCAGTATTTTGATGAACTACATTAGAGAAGCCAACCAAGCTAACACTTGGTATTCAGAATCTTGGAGTTGCATTGGCCGTGGTGATTGGGGACGCTCCAATGTTGTGTAGTCATATTTGCTAGTTCATTACTAAATTTTCTAGTATAAAAAGGTGTCATATAAGTATTCATCATCTTTCCACAAGCGAGAAGACTCCGCATTTGTGCATGGGAAAATCTCTTATTCTCTTCACTTTGACATCATTTATCATCACAAGCTCTTCCCTTTCCACTGAAAAAATATAAGTTAAGAGGTTTATGGTATTTGGACTCCTACTCCAACACAAAATGGCGAATGGCTTACGAAAGGCAAAATATGGGTTGTAGTGGCTAACGTTACGGAACCCGTCGTTGGTAACTTGGCAAATTGAAACACCAAAAATCACCAAGATGCCCACAAAGATGATACACCCCACATAGTAGTCAGGAACCACCACACAGGAAAAAAAGTTGTCGTGGCATGAAAAATAAATTCTTTCAAGAAGGATGCAAAACTCTGTGAAAAAAAGGCTACAATGTGTGTTTTGCTCATGGAGTTCATCAAGCGTCCGGGGCAAAGTCTTCAAAAAAAATCCATATATGCATCATTATTGTTGGATCTACAATACACATAATCTCATTATAAAGTCACAAAAGTTATCAAAGGTTTGTTGAGGTTCGATGAGCTACCAGTAGTCCATAAATGTCAAAGCATCCATCGGTCCAACAAATTAAAGTTGCAGGTTGCTTGGCCAACTCAACCGACTTTAATTTCCTGGCTACTATTGTTAAAGGTCGCTTGATTTAGTTTCTAACCAACGAACAAGATGCAACAAGGTAGATGGGTACCGCAAATAAGATATACATCAAAATCTCTTTCCAATCGTGATTAGCTTTGCTCACGACTACCTCTGCATCATCATTGGACGAGAGACAACACTTAGTTCGGTAAAACGTCCAAAAAGAAAGAAGAAAAAAAGAACCTCAGCGAATGACAACACAAAGCTTTGATGCCTGTCCAACTCATGTAAGCTATAGGCAGCCACGCAAGGCTTAGTAGCTGCCACCTCACCGAAAAATGATTAATACATACATGCCTTGCAAGAGTACCATGCAATAAATAATGTCAAATTTATTAATTTGTTTCAGTTTAGATTAATATATACTGATAAATACATACGTCCACAAGCCAGCTGTGATATACATATATGTGACTAGAATACATTGGGTACGTGTGGAATAATTCAGATTGCCATTATGAGGTTTGGTGTAGGTAAAAGAATTGTGTCAATGCTTAGACCGGTTATTAGTGAGGAAATTGTATGAACACATATTAATGAAATGCAGATAGAACGAAGGCGAGAAGGCTCCTTTGCAGCCACACGTTGGACATGCAAGCGCACAAACCACTCTACTGCGGGAAGCATACCCTATGAGATGCACATTTTCCACATCACTTGAGAGCAATGCATTCTTCGCTGGTAACTCGTCCATGCTACATGGTTAATTAGTGCAACAGAATGATCCCTGCTAGCTTCACTAGAGCACAAAACAGGGATGCTAGGCTGCACTAGCGCGTGGCTTGGATATGCTACATGGATGGATAGGGGATGGATGATGGAAACAGTAGTTCTAGGCCACGAAAATAAATACTATGTTTGAACTAAATGCATGGCACTTATTTTAAAATGGAGGGAGCACGTGACATGCCTCATTACCGTTTACAAGGATACCGGTAGTAGTGAACTGATTGTAGCTCAGATGCTTAGGTTCCTCATAGTTGAACAAACCCACTAGCTAGGGGTGTAATTCCTAGATTCACAATGGTGCTCACATTTTTCTAGATTTATTTTTGATTTTTCGGCGATGTTCGTCGGTTTGTGATGTTCCTGTCGACGACAAGACACCTATAGACTTCGTCAATCTGAATATGTTGTGTCGGCCCAGTATCTCAGAGGTGCTCATAGAGGTAGGGTGTGTGCACGTGAGTTGATAGGGGTGAGTATATGTGCGTGTGTGAGAGCATCTCTGGTTGTACTATGTTAAAAAAACTCGGTAGTCCAGAAGAATTAAAGAATCCATCACTTCTCATAACTTAAAGGTGTAGATGGCCTGGCCAACTCCATAGAGTTAAATTTACTTGATTTTAGTTTTAATGCACGTCAATCGCTGGCAATATTGAATTTGGGCCAGTTGATACAGTGCAGAAAGAAGAAGCAACCTCGAAGCATCGAGGCCCCCGGCGGCAGGTTCTATATTGTTTATCTTGGGGTGCAGGGGGTGCAGGAGAAGCAACAACCTTCTTGTCTTTCCTACGGTCTAAGGGATGCTATGGAAGCAACAACCTCCTTGTCTATCCAAGATGTGATGGGATGGGTGGAAGTTTGCGAAAAATTCGTGGTGGTTCACGGTTTAGAGGGATGGCCGGGGAGGCAGCAAGCATGGTGGTGGGCGGTGGGGGCATGGGGGAGGGCGGTGCGCTGAGGCTGTTGTGAGAGCCCCTTGACAGCGGGCAGCGCTGGAGACTGGCGGTTGGGCCAGCGGTGTGTGGGGCACTTCCGGGATGAACAGGAGGGCTGGAGCTTGAAGAAGCTGATCTGTCAATTCATCATGCATCTGACAACTCATTTAAAATCCACAGAATCAAAAGTATTTTAAATGTAATTACACCTAACCATGGCCACTTCGTTTGGTTTCTCACATAAGATGGCGATGTTGTGAGGTAGATGGATTACAGTGAACTAGATTTACGTCAAAATTGTTTTCAAATGGAAAAAGTCCGTCTTTCCAAAAAGAAAACGTGACAGACTTGTGACAGCTACGTTTCGATGCTTCAATCAAGATGTGATTAGCTTTGCTCACAGCTCTTTTATTCTTCTTCATCATCACAAAAGAGACAACACTTAGTTCGGTACCAGTGTCCATGTCAGGGAACAGTTTACTACTCCCTCCGTCCGGAAATACTTGTCGGAGGAATGAATGTATCTAGATGTATTTTAGTTTTAGATACATCCGTTTTTATGCATTTCTCCGACAAGTATTTCCGGACGGAGGGAGTAGTATCCAACTCACATAATAATGTCCAACTAACATACCAGTGTCCAAATCATGCAAGAGTGTCCAACTCATGTACCAGCTGTGTACCAGTGTCCAACTCACGCAACAGTGTTCGTAACATTCTACCAGTGTGCAACTCCAATCACTTCAAAAGGAAGTCATGCAAATATTATCACACTTCTGTTGCTCTTTGTCATCTTCTGTTTCCACCAATATCTGCCACCGCTTAGCAAGCTAAAACAATCATAACATTATTTCGTTGTAAGGAGTGATCTTTGTCTTCTTAGGTTTTCTTGTTCTTTTAGCACGACCCAGTTACTAAAAAACCATTATAACATTCCTTGCAAGAAATATTTGTCAAAATATAGAATAACAATTTTTTTTATGATTTTGGCACACAAAGTACATTTTAATAAAGCTTGTAAAATTTAATAAGTTTTTCCAATTTAGACGAACATATACTCTTAAATACATACATCAAGAAGGTAGAGTGGCATGCATATATGTAACTAAAATAAGATGGGTATTTGTGGAATAATCTCAAAGAAAGATTCCAATGATGACGGTGGTGTAGGACCAAAGAAGTAGATGGTGCAAATGCTGGGGCAGATCCCCTAATGATAAAAATGCTGTAGCAGATCTCCGGGCCAGATTGATGTATGGGGTCCATGCTCAACAAACGGCATTGCTCGAGCGAGAAGCCCACCGACGCAACACAAAGTCATATGAAAATCAATTCATAGCAGTAGCTTCCGATCCTTTCGAGTACAAGAGCTTTTGTTTTGGGTCTGAAAGTTGGATAGAAACAGGTGGGAAAACAGGTTGTTAATTCACACTTTTAGTCGTACGAAAACCAGGCTGATCAGTACTGTGGTGTTAATAAATTCCTGACTAATACCGCTAAAGGTTGCTTCATTTAGTTTCTAACCAACGAACAAGATGCAGCAAGGTAGATGAGTACTGTGAATTAGATATACATCAAAATCTCTTTCGAAATGTGATTAGCTTTGCTCACGGCTCTCCTCTGCATCATCATCAGACAAGACAAAACACTTAGTTCAGTAAAACGTCAAAAAAGAAGAAGAAAACAAGAACCTCGCCAGCTCACGTAAGCTACAGGCATGCATGCAAGGCTTAGTACCTTCCACCTCTTCGAAATCTTGTCCCATTTGCTTATCCTTGTCATCTCTTGTCTTGTAGTTACCAAAAAATAATAACATTATTTCAATGCAAGAAATATTTGTAAAATTTATAATGACGGAAAAATGAGGATACATCCTTGCCCCGCAAGAATACCATGCCATAATTTTTTGTTCAAAAGGGACTCCCGGCCTCTGCATCAGACCCATGCATACGGCCACCTTTATAGATAAACAAAGAGGTTCAACAAGGTCTTACAGTCTGAAAACAAAGTAACGGCAAGCTCACAAAGAGCTACAACACCAAAAGCAAAAAGCCAAGAGGCCGCAACCGGCTAGCATAAGAAAGATAGGTAAACTAATCGCTATCCTTTTACATGACCGCCATCCAAACCGGTTGAAGATATCCCATGCAACCAATACCATGCCATAAATAATGTCAAATTTATTAAGTTGTTTCAGTTTAGATGAATATATGCTGATAAATACATATGTCAATAAGGCAGTGGTGATATGCATATATGTGACTAGAATAAATAGGGTATGTGTGGAATAATTCAAGGAAATTAAGATTGCCATTTTGAGGAAGGTACATGTATAAAATTGTGTCAATACTTAGACCCGGTTATTAGTGAGGAAACTGCATGAACAAATATTAATGTATATAATATAGATACAACGAAGGCGAGAAGGCTCCTTTGCAGCCATACATTGGAATGCTAGATCTGGCATCACAAATTGGGCATGGAAGCGCACAAACCACTCTACTGCAGGTAGCATACCACATGACATGCACATTTCCACTTCACCGGAGAGCAATGCGTTCTTCGCTGGTAACTCACCGGTGCTAAATGGTTACTGAGTATAGCAGAATGATCCTAGCATCCCTAGAGCACAAAACAAGGACACTAGCATACACTAGCCCATATTGTGCATATGCTACATGGATAGATAGGGGACAGAAGATGGACACAGTAGTGCTAGGCCAGGACAATAAATACTATGTTTGAACTAAATCCATGACACTTATTTTGAAACGAAGGGAGTACGTGACATGCATCATTATTCTTTACAAGATTACCGGTAGTAGTGTACTGATTGTAGCTCAGATGGTTAGGTTCCTCCTAGTTGAGCCAACCGACTAGGGGAATAATTCCTAGACTTCACAATGGCGCTCGCATTTTCCTAGATTTATTTCTGAATTTTCGGTGATGTACGCCACTGGAGGAGATGTTCATGTCGACTACAAGACACATATAGCGACTTCGTCAATCTCAAGATATTGTGTCGGCTCAGTATCTCAGAGGTACTCATAGGATTAGGGTGTGTGTGTGCGCGCGCGTTAATAGGGGTGCGTGTATGTGCGTGTGTGTGAGTATCTCTGGTGTACTATGTCAAAAAACTCGGTAGTCCACAAGAATTAAAGCATGCATCACTTTGCAAAAGTTTGTCCTCCTGAAAAGAAAACGTGATAGATTCGTGACATGTACGTTTTGACGGCTCAATTAAAAGGTGATTAGCTTTGCTCACAGCTCTCCTCCTCTTGATCACTAGACAAGGAACACCACTTAGTTCGGTAAAACTTCACGTACCAGTTTACCAATTAATGCCAACTCACATACCTGTGTACCAGGGTCAACCTCACGTACGCTATGTACAGAACGCAGTTACCCCAAGCTTAGCACGTTTCCCTTGCTTTTTGTCTTCTTTCGTTTCCAGCACAAAGCTTAGTTCCAGCGTCCACCGCTCTGAAAGCTTGTCTCATTTGCTTATAATTGTCATCTTCTCTTTTGGAGTTATTGAAAAGTCATAACATTAATTTATTGCAAGGAATATTTGTAGAATTTATAATGATGGAAAAAATGATTCATACTCACCCTATATACTAATATTAAGACTTTTTAGATCCCTAATCTAAAATGTTTTATACTATTTTACATAGACATCACATGCTTTCCCCAGAGTACCCTGCAATAAAACATGTAAAATTTATTAATTTTTTCAGTTTAGATGAATATATATGATAAATACGTACATCTATAAGGCAGTGACATTCAGACATGTGACTAGAATAAAATGGGTATGTGTGGAATAATCTCAAGGAAATTAAGATTGCAACGATGAGGCGACAGGAAATAAACTACATGATGTCAATGTTTGGACCAAGATATTGGTGACGAAATTGTATGTGCGGAAGGTGACATAAATTTTAGTATGAACTCTAAAATCTTGCACGCAAGCGCCGAACCACATTACTCAAAGCTTACCAGTGATGTGTGCAATTTACCACTTCACTAGCGAGCAAAGCGTTCATCACTGGCAACTGGCCAGTGGTAGGTGGTTAACAAGTGCCTCACTCGTCAGGGGTAACTTGACATTAGTGACTGGCGAGCATAGATGTCCGACTTGGTAACATGACCACCGTTGACATGGGCGTAGAATTGCACATCTTTGGAAGTATTGTACAAGCGACAATCAATTTTATCTGCTTGTCGCTTTTATATTGTATAAAATAATAAATAATTATTCAAAAAACAAAAACAAATTTTAATCCCCTTAGAAAAAAAAGCACAAGCACAACTTTATTTTTCTAGCCCGCATGATGTATTCATGTCATTCATACTAGGTATATTCATGTCATTTACACACAATTTCATTGTTTTTCTATCCTACCTGCTATCAATTAAGTGTGTCAGTGCCACTTGCTATTTTTTTCATTGATTTTGGTGCGGTATAGACAAGAGTTCTTCTTTGTTACTCGGTTGTATGTCCACACTCCATCTCCAGGAAGGAATCAAATCAGCCACCAGTGCATACACACACTCATAGACTTTCCCGAGTATTCAGACCCTGAAATTATTAACGACAAGAGCATGTTCTATAGTTGCATGCATACGCCAGGGGAGACCGAGGAGAATAAAAAACACGGGCCAATAATTATATTTTGAACACTTCATACCTTTTATATGGATTGAATCCATTTTTGTTTTCGCAACTAGTACATTCTTAGGGTCTCTAGCT
The DNA here is from genome assembly GCA_021605145.1 of Aegilops bicornis. Lineage (NCBI taxonomy): Eukaryota > Viridiplantae > Streptophyta > Magnoliopsida > Poales > Poaceae > Aegilops > Aegilops bicornis. The sequence continues at coordinate 709,114,977 of CM038672.1, forward strand.
TTATCTTTGTAAATTCCAACGAACTTCTTACATGCTACACAATACAACGATGTAGACTCTTGGGAGGACGATATTGAAGTCCTTCTTTGTGTCATCTCATCTGGATGGTGTGACATCATGGCTTAATAGGAATGGTAGAATACTCATAATAACAAGGTGCACCTTCTTTTCCAAGAGCCCATCCGAAAGGGACCTTAAAGTTAAGTGGGCTTTGCTTGGTGAAATTTAAGGATGGATGACTGACTGGGGAGTTGTTCCGAGGTGTGCACGAGTGAGGACAAAGGGCATAGGAAAGACTAGTGTCGGTGTGGTGCTAGTCTAGATCCTAGGCGCAATGGCCTGGGACCGATGCGCTTTGGGTGGATGTTACAATTGGATAAGAGTCTACCCTCATGGTTACGCCGGCCTCTATGGGTCAGTGATGATCACATGGGGCACATATGGATGCTGGAACTGACACACATAGTCATGTGCCAAGAGGGAAAGTTCCTGCTGGGCGACGGTGACGCTGGCCTTTGAGGGAGTTGTATGTGTGATTCCGGCTTAATATGATCGATAGACTACTCATAACAACAATGTGTACCTTCTTTTACGAGAGCCCATCTGAGAAGTTTTTCCCAGGTGCACACGAGTGAGGACAAAGGGCGCAAGAACGATTATTGTTGGTCTGTGGGTCCAGTCTAGGTCCCAGGCTCACTGTCGTGGAACCAGAAGGTGGGTTTCACTGGGCACTACAGTTGGTAGAATCATGGGCCATATAAAGCCACTACATTCAAGGTATGAATGGAAGATACCAAATAATATTTATGGGGATTTTGTGTTGGCTCTTCTGACAATCACGAGTCTATCTTAATATACCTAGAGGGTTTGCACTGGACACAATACTTTGTATCCACATGTTCTTTCCTAAATAACATGAAATAATTTGGACAGTCACATACCTGCTCATATGACATCTTAAGTACATGGAGGCTTTTGTTTGACTCGTACATGTTGTTTTGCTCTGTTGCAAAAGGCAGTGCCTAGGAGGCGCTTAGGCACGCCTAGGCACTAGGCAATGGCCAAATGCCGCGCCTAGGGCATAAGCAGAAGTCTAGGCAGAGCAAGTAAGAAATTGTCTACCTAGGCGAGAAATCATGCCAGATTGTACTGATATGCCAAAGGGCCATATTCCAAACATAGTAGCTGGTAGTTATTTTGGATTGTGATTAGATATATATATATATATATATATATATATATATATATATATATGGATTAATTTTGGATTCTTTTGCTGTATTTGCTGCTTTATTTGTAGACATATATTCCGTCTGATGTATTGGTCTTACACTGGTCTTTTAATTAGTGATCTTCAAGAGAGAGTTGTAAATAATCTATACATGTGTTAGTTTTGCTTCTAGCTTGCAAATAATCTATCTCAATGGTAGAAAGAGAAAAGTGCTTGTCGTGTACTTGTACTACTAACGGTAAAACGATAATTGCGTTGTTGTCTTGGTGACGATTTGGAGGTAAATACAATATACTATCAACATTAGTTCCCTCTGATTAGTGTAAGACTTTATTTAATTAATATATTGAGATGCGTGCTGGATGGCGGTCTTAGGGCGGAGTATTAACTATAGATGCAGTTGGATGATGGTGCATAGATACGAGAATGTAATGTCTATATGCAATCATGACGTGTATAATCGTAATAATTGAAAATATGATTTAATCTATACACAACGGTAGTTTGTTCAACACATCTATGATATGGTTTCTTAAGAGATGCCACTGGTGAATTTGTGGATCACATTCCGCTCATCCCTTATTATTTCCACCTCAGCCACACTCTTTCTTTATTGCTTACAACCTGAACTGTTTCTTTTATTTACTTCCAACCAAGAATTCCTACCATATGATACGCTTATACTTGTAACTTGTGCGAGGGTAGTGAGACCGACAATATTATCAAAGTTGGAGACCAAGTAGAAGTTCTGTGATTGTGTGCAGGAGCCCATTATTAATTGTGTCCCTATTTTTTCTATTGGTTCGATAAATCTTGGTTTTCAGTAAAGGAAATCCTTATGGCTCGATGCAAAACCTTCCTCTCCATGGCTGAACAAGCTACTGAGATTTGCAGCATCCTCTGGTCATGCAGACAAGGTCACATGTCATGTTTCGTACTTTCACATGGGGTACACATACTATAGGACCTCGGCGCGGCGGCATCGATAACCATGCCGCCCGACTAGTACAAGCGTGATGTCCAGCTGGCTGTCCTTGCCGCACTTGAGTTCATCCAATAGCTCCCTCAGTGCGAATTGGTACGACACCATCTGTGTCTTCAGCTCTATGCCGCCGCCGTGTGGCACTTGCGTGAAGCTCCCGGCGAAATCGTTGTTCTGCGGCCCCACCTTCTTCTCTTGCCCCTTCGGCACGTTCACTAGCACATCGAACTTGACGTACTTGCAGGGGACTATGGTGACATCCACCACCAGTGCCTCCGGTGCCTTCATGCTACTGCCGCCACCGGCCCGGGATTTCTCGGCCTCTCCAACCTCAGGTACTGCGGCTCCCCTTTCTTCAACGTCATGGGTATTAGCTGTTGGTCTGGCTGCCCTTTAGGCCGTGACGGCGCTGGATGTTGGCTACCGGCTTTGGCCGCTTGCCCATCCATGGCAGCTTCACGCTCTCCTCAAACATGTACCCAAGCTTGCCAACGTCAAGGACATCGATGACGGTGATGCGCACATGCCGCTTCTGCGCATCATAGAAGATGAAACTAGTGTCAAGCCACTCCTTGTAGGGGAGGAACCCCCCCCCCCCCACCAAGCTTGGTGTTGTATATGTGCCACATGCGGTCTACATTGGAGTGGTTGGAGTAGAAGATGGGGTCACGTGCCCGTCGTGCTAAGGTCACCCATATCTTGATTCTTCCGCATGGGTCTCAGAGCCAAATGTGCGCAGAGTTGTGTGCTCCATTCTCAAGGGATCCCGTGACCTTGTGATTTTGCTTCCCTTCATCGCCTAGCTCGACGCGTTGTAGAACTTCCCGCCATAGAATTGCTTCGGTGTCTCCACGATCATCTAAGACAGACAAGAGGCAAATGAGTTTCGGTAAGTCTTGATCGAGGGTTAGTTATGATTTAATTTAATAGTTTTGTTCTATCAAATGTAGAAAAAAACATTATTGTGCTATAATATCATGTTGTCTTGTGCCGTAGAGAGAGAGAGAGAGAGAGAGAGAGAGAGAGAGAGAGAGATGCCTTTCAACACACTGGTGCCCTTATACCCTACATGAATAGTAAATTAAAAAATGAGAACAAAATCAAAGAATATGAAACCTTGGTACATAAAACATGATAAAAAAATTGATGTTCTCGCAAAGTTTCACAAATAACATTCGGGGAGCCCTAAAAAAATCACTGCTCAAAAGTGCACATAAACTTTGAACAATGATTTAGTTTTTTTTTGGTGAGGGCTCCTCGAATGCTATTTGGGGCTGAAAGTTTACAAGAACATCAAATGTTTGATGTTCCAAAGTTTCATAATTTTTATTAGTATTTCTTTTGAAATTTACTATTGATGAGGGTGTAGGGGCATACGGAAGCTATCGCACCTTTCTCAAATACAGCGGTGTACTAGTTGTGTCTCATAAACATAAAATTGATTTTTATATAGGATTTCTGTAAGTTTGACCAAGTTTATAGATAATTACATGAACTGTAGAACACTGGTTTCATTAGATTATTCAGAATTGTAGTTTTGTACTATGTAAATTTGACGTTTTTGATGTTAACCTATTTTTCTATAAATTTTGTAAAACTTAAATAATTTTGACTTCGGATGAACCTAGAACTTTAATTTATTTGGTATGGAATTTACAATATTTACAATAACATAATAATTTTCCCACCTGTAGATACAAAACTAATTGTGTTTGTTCTTATTAGAGTTAACAAACTATACATCAGTAGATCGATGTTCAAGAAATCGTATGCCTAGAGTTAGAAAACCGGCTAAATAAGTTATACATAAGGTGGTAAAGTGCATGATTTGTCGAGTCCGACGTTGTCTTAGTGAATGAAATTTCTAGGTCTTTGAATCACTCCATAATTAGGTTCTTTTTGCCAAAATTGCATATCGATCTCTTTGTATTTATATTTTTTTGAAGTCTTAAATATACACAATATTGACTACGAATTTTATTTCTAATATGGCTATGAAATTAATTGGTAGGATGGCATATAACAGGAAAGTATTTTGCAAGAAAAATAGGAGAATATAATTTGGGCATTTTTGTTCCATATATTGATTTTCATCACATATATAAAGCACACGGGTAGCAGCAGTAGTGTACTAATCACCTGACGGTATAAGGTGTAGAGATTATTGTCTATGAGGCAAACAAGGTCGTCGGTGCATGTAGGACGACCATCCTTCGATCCTGACGATAGGTTGAGATCGATGATGGCGTGGACGTGTCTGGGGTTGCGCTTGGCGTCATACAGGGCGAGCTCTCGTTGGCGAATATGGATGGAATCATCATCCCCTCCGACGTGTCCCAATTCCAGTAGGGCAGGCCGAAGGTGGGGTCCCCGATGAGGTCGCCAAGGATACCCTCGAAGAAATAGAGGTACATCCGGTGCCGTGGAGCAAAGATGGAGGAGTGGTGCACGATCTGTGATCGTGGTTGCGCCATGTTGGGCAAGTATCGTAGGCTGTGCTGGACACCAGGTCGGCTCTTTGTTACTATACAAGTGAAATAAAAAAAGGCCAGAAAAGATGACAGAATAAACTTATGTTTATCTTTTTGATCCTTGTGCTAACAGATACAACATTCAGTGTGAAATCGGAGTCTCCGTAACGTGATTTCATCATAGAGGTCATCATCGTGCACTGTTGTTGTTGGATCTACAGCGCGTGTCATCTACCAAGTCACGCGTCTATTCATATGTTAGTTGATGGTTCGACGAGCCACCAGTACCCCACAAGAATTAATGCGTGTGTCGCTTCCACATCTTTTTAAGAACATCAATACTTTCAAGAAGGATGGAATACTCAGTGTAGAGCGAAGTTGACAACACATATTTTCATCGTGGAGTTCATCATGCCTCCAAGATATCGCCTTCAGAAAGAGTACATGCATGCATTGTCATTGCCAGATTTACAGGACAACTTATCTCATTATCAAGGCACAACAATTATCAAAGGTTTGTTGATGGTTTGACGTTCCACCGATAGTTCGCAAGAATTAAAACTCCCAATCGCTTCCACCACTTAGAGAGGTGCCGTAGATGGCTTGGCCAACTCCACCGAGTTTAATTTCCTGACTAGTACTTTTCATGGTTGCTGTATTTTGTTTCTAACCAAATAAAACGACGCAGCAAGGTACATGGGTACCGCGAACTAGATTTACGGCAGAATTGCTTTCCAACAGAAAAGGTTCGTTTCTCCGAATAGTAAACATGACATGTATGTCGTGACACATCAAATTAACGTGATTACCTTTGCTCGTAGCTCTGCTCCGCGTCATCATCAGATAAGAGATAACACTCCATTCGCTAAAAAGTCAAAAGGAGAGAAGAAAATAAGAACCTCGGTAAATGTCAACACGAAGCCATGATGCCTAACCAACTCATGTATGCGCTATGGGCAGCCGTGCAAGTCTTAAGAATCTTCCACTGCTCCTAAATATTGTCCCATTTGCTTATTTTTGTCATCGTCTATCTTGTAATTATTAGAAAATCATATCATTAACTCATTGCAAGGAATATATGAAGAAATTATGAGGACGGAAAATAAAATGACGAATACATGCTTGCCCCATACCTTGCAGTAAATCTTGTCAAATTTATTAAGTTTGTTCATTTTAGATGAATGTATACTGATAAACATGTATGTTTGTAAGGCAGCTATGAACTGCATGTACTCTCTCTGTTCCTAAATATAAGTCTTTTTAGAGATTCCTATATGAACTACATACAACGCAAAATGAATGAATCTACACTCTAAAATATGTCTATATACATCTGTACGTAGTCCCTATTGAAATTTCTAAAAAGACTTACATTTAGAAACGGAGGGAGTATGTGATTTGAATAAAATGGGTATATGTGGAATAAGAGCAAGGAAATTAAGACTGCAATTATAAGGCAGGTGTAGGAGAAAAAATACGTGGTGTCAATGTTTAGATCGTGTTATTGGTGCCGAATTTTACAAACAAATGTTGATGAAAGACAGATACAACAATGGCGAGAAGGCTCCATCCCACTCTGTGCATTCAGTTTACATGGGTCGGTTAATACGGGTTTTCGGATTGTACAGTATGAATACTATGGTAAATACAGTTTGAAATTAAAATACGGTATGGTTTTGGGATACACCAAATTATTTTGGCATTGTTTCAGTATATACCATAATAGCCAAAGTTGATGCAACCTTGAAAATGAAATAATAATAATTTGCAAATGTATGACTCAAAACACATACTTTTTTTCCACAAAAACAGTATATAACTATATATAAATATATATGAATGCATGGATTCATACCTTGATGGTATGGGCATGCTTACCATTTTTTAAGAAAAAATGACCATGCTACAAGAAAAATGTATAGCAGGGGATTTGGCTACTATATAAGAAAATGACAACATGTATGGTTGTTTGCCTCAAGAAATATAAATATTTTTTTTATTTTGCTTGCTCTGTTAACTGTTCAGTTTTTTGGTATATACCATAAAACTGAAATTGAAGACAGTATGGTACTCCCTCCGGTCCTTTTTAGTTCACATATAAGATTTTTCACAGTTAGACCAACTCTATAGAAGAAAATACCAACATTCACAGTATGAAATCAATATCAGTAGATGTGTCATGACTAAAATTTTCATATTGTATACCTTTAGCATGGTATATGTTGATATTTTTTCATATAATTATCTTAAAACTTTATGAAGTTTGACTTCAGGCAATTCTTATATGCAGAGTAAAAAGGACCGAAGGGAGCATGTTCATACCATACTAAAAAATGAAATCATGAAAACCATAAAATTGGTTCGGTTCGGTTTATTCTAGGTTTGGTTTTTCGGTTCCGTTCTAAAATACACATAGTGAGCTCCGTCGCAGCCGTGGGTCGGAACGCTCAATCTGGCGTCACGTGTTGGGCCTGCAAACGCCTGAACCACAGTACCGTAGCAAGCTTACATGTGAGGTGCATATTTTGCACTTCGCTAGTGAGCAATGTGTTCATCACTGGTAATTCGTGGTTACCATGTGCAGCAAAATGACCCCATCTAGCATCCTTAGATCATAAAGGGGAGATGCTGGGCTGCAGCCCATGGCAAGCATATGGTACATGGACGGATAGTGGATAGAAGATTGGAACAGTAGTGCTAGGCTAAGGTAATAAATATTGTGTACGTGACATGCATTATAGTACTGTTCACAAGAATACTGTAGTCCACGTCCATGGGAATTGAAGCATCCATCACTTCCGCGGCTTAAGAGCTCCTTTGATTCAAAGGATATTAGGAATTTTGGAGGATTAGAATTCTTAGAATTTGTCATGTTAGATGTTCTAGCATCCACTCAAACTTCTTTGAAAGAATTCTTTGGTTTTCCTATTATGTAATCAACGAACCCAAAATTTTGGAGGATTGAGATGAGCATGACATTTCAATCCTATGTTTTTTCTATTCTTGCGATTTTAAAATTCACGGAGTTTAATTTGCTTGATTCGGTTTCAACCAAAGAAGAAGACACCGCGAGGTAGATGGGTACCAACGAACTAGATTTACGTCTAAATCGCTTTCCAATGGGAAAAGTTCGTCTATCGGAAAAGAAGACGTAACAGGCTAGTAGGTATGTTTTGACGTTTCCATCAAAACATGATTAGCTTTGCTCATGGCTCTCTTCATCATCTCACGCAGAAGATAACACCTAGTTAAGTATCAGTGCCCAACTGACTTACCAGTGTACCATTGTCCAACTCATGCAACAGTGCACCAGTGTCTAACTCACGCAACAGTGTCTAACTCGCGCAACAGTGTACTAGTGTCCAACTCAAGTACCGTTGTACGAGTGTCCAACTCATGCAATAGTCTACCAGTGTCCAACTCAAGTACCATTGTGACTATACCCAACTCACTTTAACTACAGAAGGTAGTCATCCAAAACTCAGCCCACTCCAAAATCTAAAAAGTAACAACATTAATTCATTGAAAGGAATATTTTTGTAAGATTTATCTTTGTCTTCAGTTCTCTTGATTTTTAGGATGTTCTATTTATTGAAAAGCTTTATAACATTCGTTGCAAGGAATATTTGTAAAAACATAGAATAACTGATCAAATGGTTATTTGCCACACATAGTATACTTAAATAATACATAATGTCAAATTTAATTAGTTCTTCCAATTTAGACGAAAATATACTCATAAGTGCATACATCTAGAAGCCAGAGTGACATGCATATATGTAAAAAGAATAAAATGGGCATTTGTGAAATAACCTCAAAGAAATATATCAATGTTGATGACCGTGTTGGAGAAAAGAACTACATGGTGTCTATCGCTGTAGCAGATCGCTAGGCCCTTAGCGACCTTGATTGATATACGCAGAGGCGGAGACCGGGGTGGTTGCGAGCAGGGGTCGACGCCAGCGTGTAATTAAACCCACAAGAGAGACAATAGCTGCTTATCCACTTCACCGGCATCATACATCAACAAGTTAACTTCAAGGAATCATGGTACACCACTCGTAAATCATTATAAATTAGTACTCTTTGTTTGAAGCAATGCTTAGTTTACTTATTAGATGCAGTAATATTGTGATTTAAATATCTAATTTCACTCATTGTTTAATGTTTCAATAATTTACGGATGAGGAGGAAGAATAAAAACAAAAAATAGATTCATTTCTTCAAGTGGCTCATATATTACTAACCCCAATCCAATTATGACGCCAAACAGATAATGTGCACAAATTTCAGGACAAACTAGAATTGGAAGCACAAAATATAAGAGGAATCATGGTAGCGTTTCAAGACTAGTATATTGTGTTTTGTCTCTACAACGAGAATTATTTTGCCACCCTCATGTACAAATCCTGGCTCCGCCCCTGGATATACGGTGGTACGCTCCACAAAAGGCATTGCTCGAGCGAGCAGCACACCGATGCAACGCAAAGTCACACGGGAATCAATGTAGAACAGTAGCTGGCCACATCCTTTTCAAGGACGGGAACTTATGCTGGGTCCTCAAGTTTGTTAGGCCTTCATTGAGTACTACTATTACATATCCATTCCTTATCCAAGTACGGTGGAATAAAAGAGGATATTAATTGTACTATTTCTCGTACCAAAACTAGCATGATTAATGTTGTGGTACTAGTAGGACAACAGTGGCATTTATTGCTGAAAGTTGCATATCTTTCCTGTCCAAGTTTTTCTTTCTACTGGAAAGAAAAGAGATGGCTCGCTAAACATACATCCAAAGCTGTTTCAGAATTGGGAGAAAGTAAAGATTGTATGTTTAGCGATTGTTACATCAAAGCATAACGGCGTGGGGACGGCTTGCCTTTAAACACTAGAAATGCACCCTGAGGTGATTTCGTCATTCTAAAGATGTTGTACCGGCTTAGAATCTCACTAGTGCTTATAGGGATATGATGTGTGTGAGTGCATTCATAGGGGTGAGTGTATGTGCGTCTATATGAGTATATATGATTGTACCATGCTAAAAATAGTAATGCGCCCTGGCCATGTCATATGTCCCTCTCGCACTTTTGAGATCCTCGTAACATTTGCTGAAAAGCCCATAAAACATTAAAATATTATAACTTTCAATCTATAGATCAAAATTTAATGATGTTTTTGCACATTCATTATTTGAATTTTTCTAACCAGAGAAATCATTAATTTCTTTCTTAAATTTGAATTGAAACCTAAATTTGACTATAACTTAAATTCTATAGCACCTTTCACGATGAATTTTCTTGTATACTGAGCTTCTTGAAGCACCCTTCCACCTCAGGCCAAGGTATTTTATCAAGTCAGCTTAAATTGAATTCCAATATTATCTAATATACATAATTTATTCAACTTTAATTAATTCAATAGAGCATTTTTGAATGATTCCTTTTGCATATTCAATCTAAGGTGAAACGGAAAGAAAAACAATTTTGATCCAAAGTTTCTAGGTTTTTAATCACTATTCAAAGTTTATTATTTAATTTGGGCCTATTTGACTAGAATTCCAAAAGAAAGATTATTTTTGAGTTAAAACATGATATAAAAAAACTAAATCACATTAAAAACCATCCGTAGAGCAGGAATTGGTTTAAGATAGCACACAACAATTATATTGTCCATCAGATTTCTTTCCTCCTCCACAACAAAAGCTCTTCTCGTACTGCCGGCGCCATTGCCTGTCGTCCCATCTCGCCACCCGCCAACGGGAGGGACCACATTCTCGTTCTTGTTAGATTCAGCGTCTTGGTTCGGGTTGTGTGGCGGTGGCGATGTCCCTTAGTAGGAATAATGTCAGCCACGTTCTATCTCAGCCTCGGTGGTGCATCTAGCATCTCAGAGGGCCTATTGAGATTTTTCAACGCCGGATCTTGCAGATTCGGTCGGTGATGGTCGTCGGTGCATCTATTTGTATATGGCCTTTGTTCGTCTTTGTTTAGGTGTTTACAGGTTTGTTACTTCTGATATACGAGTTTCTTCAACGACGATGGTTGCTACTCGGCGCTGGTCCTATGGACCTTAGCACGATTTAATTCCCGGCTGTCTACTACGACAAGGTTTGCCCGGCTCCGGTGAGGGAGGGCGATGACGGCGTCGGACTTTCGGCTCGCTCCAAAGGCTCGTAGTCGTCGCTAGGTGGTCCACGGACATGGTTGTAATTTTTATTACATCTGTTGTTCTTTGTACTGCCATGATTAAAGATGAATAGATTGGAAGTTTTTCACAAAAAAATATATATATGCAGAGGGTAATATTTTTTTTGTTGTTCTTTTGGACTTTACTATTTTGTTCTCTTTCGATACTTTTATTGCACTTTTTTTCACCTTGTTGCGTATTTTCATTTATTTATTTTTACTTTAGATTGTCTGGAGTGCAAAGAAAATTACTTTCAGGAGTTTGATTTCCACAACAACCACCAAGGAAAGATGCACAATTGATATCTTCATCTATATATTTCTTTGCAATGTAGAAATTCACCGAGAGTAGCATGCATTTGTTGACTATTTAAAGTAAATATGTAGGGAATTACCAATAGATTTTTGTTACTTCATCATAAGAAAAATTATTTTGGGGAGGGTTGTTTGGTATTCGTGAATGGTATGAGCGATCAACTCAATGGTAACTTAATAATGAAGCATATGGGTGGATTTGGTTTGATTGGCTATCAAGGGGGAATCTCGGACTGAGTAGGAGATTGTGAGGACACTATTAGAATCCATGTTATTATTGCCTGGTTTGTGGCCACTGGTCAGTGATGTCTATTCCAGGTCAACAAATAAGTCATCACTGATTGACCATATATACTATCGGTAGGTAATAACTATACCAGATGATAGTCCAATTTGAGAGGACAAAGGCATCACTGGCCGCCCGTATATATGGCGCTCAGTGATGGCATGCATCATTGTCGGCTTGATATCACTGAGCAGCCTTCTACTCTGGCCCATCTATGTTGTATCATTCAGCACTGACTCGCTTTCAATTTTGCCCTGTCGGTGCGATTTTCGACCAAAGGCAGAGCTCAAGCGAGCAGACAACCGATGCAACGGAAAGTCACAGGAAAATCAATTCATAGCAGTAGCTGCACATCCTTTTCGAGGACAGGATAGTCTACTGGGTCTTCAAGTTTTTTTTGGAACATAATTATTCTTGATTGACGGCGATTGCTGTTCTGGTGCGTTGGTCCTATTGGGCCTTAGCAAGATGACTTTTCGACTGTCTACTACAACAAGTTGTGTCTGACTCCGGCGACGGAGGGGCGACGACGTGTGCGCCTTGACTTGCTTCGGTGCTTGTAGTCATCGCTAGGTGGTCGCTAGTATTTGTTGTACTGTCATGATTGAAGATGAATTGATCGGCAATTTTCCCGTAAAAGAAAAGAAGTTTGTTTTGGAACACAGTTTAGACACAAACGTTTATATATACACGCACATACATCTTTACGACCACATCCACGTACACCATATCCCTGTAAACACATCTCAGAGCACTTTGGCCAACCTTTCTTATTTTGGGATAAGCTGCGATGTTTTTACTCATCGCACCCAATACTTCTATTTGGACCATGTGCTCTACAATGCATACGGTTCATTATGATAAGAGTTATCACACAGGATTTGGTTCGAACTGTGTGCATGCTTAGTTTCCTTATAATCATGGGCGATCATCGCACATGTTTCACTAGTTGAACTCTAGAGTGTGCGACAGGGAAGGCTTAATAACAGGATTCCACTTTAGTGATTTTTGTAAAAGCTATGGACAAAGAAAAGATGATGGAAATGGAGTGGAGCCTATATATATCGCAGAAACCAGCTTACTTGCAGTGCCTCACCCGTCAACAAACCAGCGTTGTCTCAAAAAACCAGTACGTTCATACTACCATCGCCGGCCATGGCTTCCTCCTCGCCGCTGCCGCTGCTACTCATCCTCCTGCTCGCCTCGTCGTGGGCGGCCGTAGCACGCGCACGGCGCGGCGACAACGTTTGGGAGCACACAGTCGTGTACATGCACGAGAGGCTGACGGGCCCGAACGCCACGCGGCTTATTACGGTGCAGTCCCCGCTCGGCGGCGACAAGTTCGGGCAGTTCGGCGTGGTAGACAACGAGTTGCGAGACGGTCCGGATCCTCTCCGCTCGTCGCTCTGCGGCCGGTTCCAAGCCCTGTTTGCACTGGCGGGTCTGGTGAGCCCACCGGGCATGCAATCGGCCGTCAACTTCTTGTTCACAGCGGGGAGGTTCCGCGGGAGCACGGTGTCTGTGCTGGGCCCCATTCTGGACTTCGAGACCACTTGCGGCGCAGCATCGGGGCGGCACCGGCGTTTTTCGGATGGCGCGGGTACAGCTTCATGAGGCTTGTGCCTGAGATGAGCGTACCCGATAAGTACAGTGTCTACAGGCTTGACCTCTTCATTCAAGTCAGCTCGGACCGTCTGCCACTGCTGCCACCGGTTGATTCCGTTGGCGCTTACGACATTTCAATCTGAAATACTAAGGTTGTGCTAGCTGCTTGGTTTAAGTTCAGCTTATTATCTGTAGCGCCAGAAACGTGCTGCAGTTCACGTTGCGGCCCAGGTTAATATGTATCCCGTCGGAGTAAAATCGACACGATCCGCCCACACCTGGTGCATGGGGATGGTGGCGAAGTTTGTTAATGGAATAAAATGGAATCCTATCTATTTAGAAATTTAATCCTCACTATTTTTATTATCTTAACATGCACACATGCATGCTATCTCTTTAAGGGCCCCCATAAAATGCATGCAAAACTTTTATTATTATTATTTGTTGTTTTCCAGTATTTTATTTATTTCATCATAAAAGGTTTCATTTCACCACATATCCATCTCATGAACGGCTCACGAACATATGCATGGGAAAAAGAATGCCATTATATTATGCTACTTATATTCAATAAATATTTTTGACTATTCCAAATATTCGTGTTTCATATAACAAAATCTCATTGAAATATATTAATTGCAATGATTCCTACAGCAACACACATGGTATCATTTAGTAAAATTAATGATGCTAAAATAAGTGACATAAATCATATGTTCATTATTATTGTGGGATGCTGGGACATCGTCCTACTGAGAAACAATATCATCCTGGAGAATTAGCAGGCATCAGTTAGCTCTTGTATTCAAGGATAAAGGCAGTCTTTCTCTTTGATCATTCATAAGGATAGACCTAGTGTCCAGGTACATGTGATCATGGCTAGATTCAATATAAATTATTATCCGTGCTAAGCTGCAAGAGCATGTCCAACGCCATCCATCAAATCAGATACCCCAAATATGCACGAAGACGTCCGAATGTGCCACGGGCAGCAGATAACGGGCAGACATCCACCTATATGAACCAAATGGCCATCCCTTTAAAAAAGATGTAAAACAAATGGCCCACATGCAGCCTCAGTTTGAATCATCGATTGATAGCAATTCAAACATACAGTTAAATAATAAAAGTACCGAATGGTTAATTAGTTTTCCAAAAACATCGATTCCAAATTCAACAAAACTCCTCGGCCTTCATTTCAAGTTTTCTCCTCAAGCTTGAACTTGTTCATCGACACATGTTGTTCACCAGATGAGCTTTCTCTTGTGCCTCATCCAATAATGTGTCAAAGTGAAGGGCTTCCTCCATCCTTTGATACATCACGGGAATGCTTATGACCTATAGAGTGAAGTGATTATCAAATCGCAACATAGAGAAACAAGAAGCAAAACTAACGATCTCCATGATTTATGAGCCCGTTGGCCAGATTCTTTCCACTTGTAAAATCAAAATGCAATACCTCATAATGGCCTTTGGAATGGTGTATCAACGATGGAGTAGCGACTTCGCACTGCGATCATGGATTGCTTCCAAATTGTAGGGATCATAGTGCTTGTGCTCATGAAACCAAGAATGCACATGTTGCCATTTTTCTTAATGCCTACAAAACCCACACTTTTGGCCAACTAGGCGTCACACAACATTGCATCCTCCCTCACCCAGGCCCCCGCCTTTGTGCATTCTTCATGTTAAACAAGGAGAAGGTCAAAAATATTCTCTATAGGATTTGGCCGAACACTTGCCGGGTGTGGTGTCTACCATTGACAGTGTTGGGAGGGGGGAGAAGATAACTGGGCTGCAAATGGTTCCGGGGGTGGAACAGTAGTGAAATAGAAGGAGCATGGACGAAGGAGCAGTGGTTTGGCAAGAAGTGGGCCATGGCGGCGTGGTGGAGGCAGCAATGATCTTGGTAGGTGCGGATATAGAACAAGAGGGGAGATACGGAGTGGAAAAAAAGGGCTCCTAGAGGGGGGTTTTGGGTCGACTGGGTGTATCGGGGTGTAACATGGCAGGCATGCAGACTCCCCTCAAAACCGCCCAATCTTATTTTTTGGTTTGGCGGAATTCGTACGTGCCAACCAATCCATAAATGTTTGATGCACGATGTTGGATGGCACAAAGTATATGAGCCACACTATGCGGGCATTTAGCAGTATTTTGATGAACTACATTAGAGAAGCCAACCAAGCTAACACTTGGTATTCAGAATCTTGGAGTTGCATTGGCCGTGGTGATTGGGGACGCCCAATGTTGTGTAGTCATATTTGCTAGTTCATTACTAAATTTTCTAGTATAAAAAAGGTGTCATATAAGTATTCATCATCTTTCCACAAGCGAGAAGACTCCGCATTTGTGCATGGGAAAATCTCTTATTCTCTTCACTTTGACATCATTTATCATCACAAGCTCTTCCCTTTCCACTGAAAAAATATAAGTTAAGAGGTTTATGGTATTTGGACTCCCTACTCCAACACAAAATGGCGAATGGCTTACTTAAAGGCAAAATATGGGTTGTAGTGGCTAACGTTCTGAACCCGTCGTTGGTAACTTGGCAAATTGAAACACCAAAAATCACCAAGATGCCCACAAAGATGATACACCCCACATAGTAGTCAGGGAACCACCACACAGGAAAAAAAAGTTGTCAGGGCATGAAAAATAAATTCTTTCAAGAAGGATGCAAAACTCTGTGAAAAAAAGGCTACAATGTGTGTTTTGCTCATGGAGTTCATCAAGCGTCCGGGGCAAAGTCTTCAAAAAAAATCCATATATGCATCATTATTGTTGGATCTACAATACACATCATCTCATTATAAAGTCACAAAAGTTATCAAAGGTTTGTTGAGGTTCGATGAGCTACCAGTAGTCCATAAATGTCAAAGCATCCATCGGTCCAACAAATTAAAGTTGCAGGTTGCTTGGCCAACTCAACCGACTTTAATTTCCTGGCTACTATTGTTAAAGGTCGCTTGATTTAGTTTCTAACCAACGAACAAGATGCAACAAGGTAGATGGGTACCGCAAATAAGATATACATCAAAATCTCTTTCCAATCGTGATTAGCTTTGCTCACGACTACCTCTGCATCATCATTGGACGAGAGACAACACTTAGTTCGGTAAAACGTCCAAAAAGAAAGAAGAAAAAAAGAACCTCAGCGAATGACAACACAAAGCTTTGATGCCTGTCCAACTCATGTAAGCTATAGGCAGCCACGCAAGGCTTAGTAGCTGCCACCTCACCGAAAAATGATTAATACATACATGCCTTTGCAAGAGTACCATGCAATAAATAATGTCAAATTTATTAATTTGTTTCAGTTTAGATTAATATATACTGATAAATACATACGTCCACAAGCCAGCTGTGATATACATATATGTGACTAGAATACATTGGGTACGTGTGGAATAATTCAGATTGCCATTATGAGGTTTGGTGTAGGTAAAAGAATTGTGTCAATGCTTAGACCCGGTTATTAGTGAGGAAATTGTATGAACACATATTAATGAAATGCAGATAGAACGAAGGCGAGAAGGCTCCTTTGCAGCCACACGTTGGACATGCAAGCGCACAAACCACTCTACTGCGGGAAGCATACCCTATGAGATGCACATTTTCCACATCACTTGAGAGCAATGCATTCTTCGCTGGTAACTCGTCCATGCTACATGGTTAATTAGTGCAACAGAATGATCCCTGCTAGCTTCACTAGAGCACAAAACAGGGATGCTAGGCTGCACTAGCGCGTGGCTTGGATATGCTACATGGATGGATAGGGGATGGATGATGGAAACAGTAGTTCTAGGCCACGAAAATAAATACTATGTTTGAACTAAATGCATGGCACTTATTTTAAAATGGAGGGAGCACGTGACATGCCTCATTACCGTTTACAAGGATACCGTAGTAGTGAACTGATTGTAGCTCAGATGCTTAGGTTCCTCATAGTTGAACAAACCCACTAGCTAGGGGTGTAATTCCTAGATTCACAATGGTGCTCACATTTTTCTAGATTTATTTTTGATTTTTTCGCGATGTTCGCCGGTTTGTGATGTTCCTGTCGGCGACAAGACACCTATAGACTTCGCCAATCTGAATATGTTGTGTCGGCCCAGTATCTCAGAGGTGCTCATAGAGGTAGGGTGTGTGCACGTGAGTTGATAGGGGTGAGTATATGTGCGTGTGTGAGAGCATCTCTGGTTGTACTATGTTAAAAAACTCGGTAGTCCGTAAGAATTAAAGAATCCATCACTTCTCATAACTTAAAGGTGTAGATGGCCTGGCCAACTCCATAGAGTTAAATTTACTTGATTTTAGTTTTAATGCACGTCAATCGCTGGCAATATTGAATTTGGGTCAGTTGATACAGTGCAGAAAGAAGAAGCAACCTCGGCATCGAGGCCCCAGTGACAGGTTCTATATTGTTTATCTTGGGGTGCAGGGGTGCAGGAGAAGCAACAACCTTCTTGTCTTTCCCTACGGTCTAAGGGATGCTATGGAAGCAACAACCTCCTTGTCTATCCAAGATGTGATGGGATGGGTGGAAGTTTGCCGAAAAATTCGTGTGGTTCGCGGTTTAGAGGGATGGCCGGGGGAGGCAGCAAGCATGGTGGTGGGCGGTGGGGGCATGGGGGGAGGGCGGTGCGCTGAGGCTGTTGTGAGAGCCCCGCCGGCAGCGGGCAGCGCGGAGACTGGCGGTTGGGCCAGCGGTGTGTGGGGCACTTCCGGGGATGAACAGGAGGGCTGGAGGTTGAAGAAGCTGATCTGTCAATTCATCATGCATCTGACAACTCATTTAAAATCCACAGAATCAAAAGTATTTTAAATGTAATTACACCTAACCATGGCCACTTCGTTTGGTTTCTCACATAAGATGGCGATGTTGTGAGGTAGATGGATTACAGTGAACTAGATTTACGTCAAAATTGTTTTCAAATGGAAAAGTCCGTCTTTCCAAAAAGAAAACGTGACAGACTTGTGACAGCTACGTTTCGATGCTTCAATCAAGATGTGATTAGCTTTGCTCACAGCTCTTTTATTCTTCTTCATCATCACAAAAGAGACAACACTTAGTTCGGTACCAGTGTCCATGTCAGGGAACAGTTTACTACTCCCTCCGTCCGGAAATACTTGTCGTAGGAATGAATGTATCTAGATGTATTTTAGTTTTAGATACATCCGTTTTTATGCATTTCTCCGACAAGTATTTCCGGACGGAGGGAGTAGTATCCAACTCACATAATAATGTCCAACTAACATACCAGTGTCCAAATCATGCAAGAGTGTCCAACTCATGTACCAGCTGTGTACCAGTGTCCAACTCACGCAACAGTGTTCGTACCATTCTACCAGTGTGCAACTCCAATCACTTCAAAAGGAAGTCATGCAAATATTATCACACTTCTGTTGCTCTTTGTCATCTTCTGTTTCCACCAATATCTGCCACCGCTTAGCAAGCTAAAACAATCATAACATTATTTCGTTGTAAGGAGTGATCTTTGTCTTCTTAGGTTTTCTTGTTCTTTTTAGCACGACCCAGTTACTAAAAAACCATTATAACATTCCTTGCAAGAAATATTTGTCAAAATATAGAATAACAATTTTTTTTATGATTTTGGCACACAAAGTACATTTTAATAAAGCTTGTAAAATTTAATAAGTTTTTCCAATTTAGACGAACATATACTCTTAAATACATACATCAAGAAGGTAGAGTGGCATGCATATATGTAACTAAAATAAGATGGGTATTTGTGGAATAATCTCAAAGAAAGATTCCAATGATGACGGTGGTGTAGGACCAAAGAAGTAGATGGTGCAAATGCTGGGGCAGATCCCCTAATGATAAAAATGCTGTAGCAGATCTCCGGGCCAGATTGATGTATGGGGGTCCATGCTCAACAAAAGGCATTGCTCGAGCGAGAAGCCCACCGACGCAACACAAAGTCATATGAAAATCAATTCATAGCAGTAGCTTCCGATCCTTTCGAGTACAAGAGCTTTTGTTTTGGGTCTGAAAGTTGGATAGAAACAGGTGGGAAAAGAGGTTGTTAATTCACACTTTTAGTCGTACGAAAACCAGGCTGATCAGTACTGTGGTGTTAATAAATTCCTGACTAATACCGCTTAAAGGTTGCTTCATTTAGTTTCTAACCAACGAACAAGATGCAGCAAGGTAGATGAGTACTGTGAATTAGATATACATCAAAATCTCTTTCGAAATGTGATTAGCTTTGCTCACGGCTCTCCTCTGCATCATCATCAGACAAGACAAAACACTTAGTTCAGTAAAACGTCAAAAAAGAAGAAGAAAACAAGAACCTCGCGAACGACAATGCATAGCTTCGATGCCTCTCCAGCTCACGTAAGCTACAGGCATGCATGCAAGGCTTAGTACCTTCCACCTCTTCGAAATCTTGTCCCATTTTGCTTATCCTTGTCATCTCTTGTCTTGTAGTTACCAAAAAATAATAACATTATTTCAATGCAAGAAATATTTGTAAAATTTATAATGACGGAAAAAATGAGGATACATCCTTGCCCCGCAAGAATACCATGCCATAATTTTTTTGTTCGAAAAGGGGGGACTCCCCGGCCTCTGCATCAGAACGATGCATACGGCCACCTTTATAGATAAACAAAGAGGTTCAACAAGGTCTTACAGTCTGAAAACAAAGTAACGGCAAGCTCACAAAGAGCTACAACACCAAAAGCAAAAAGCCAAGAGGCCGCAACCGGCTAGCATAAGAAAGATAGGTAAACTAATCGCTATCCTATTACATGACCGCCATCCAAACCGGTTGAAGATATCCCATGCAACCAATACCATGCCATAAATAATGTCAAATTTATTAAGTTGTTTCAGTTTAGATGAATATATGCTGATAAATACATATGTCAATAAGGCAGTGGTGATATGCATATATGTGACTAGAATAAATAGGTTATGTGTGGAATAATTCAAGGAAATTAAGATTGCCATTTTGAGGAAGGTACAGGTATAAAATTGTGTCAATACTTAGACCCGGTTATTAGTGAGGAAACTGCATGAACAAATATTAATGTAATATAGATACAAGGAAGGCGAGAAGGCTCCTTTGCAGCCACACATTGGAATGCTAGATCTGGCATCACAAATTGGGCATGGAAGCGCACAAACCACTCTACTGCAGGTAGCATACCCCATGACATGCACATTTCCACTTCACCGGAGAGCAATGCGTTCTTCGCTGGTAACTCACCGGTGCTAAATGGTTACTGAGTATAGCAGAATGATCCTAGCATCCCTAGAGCACAAAACAAGGACACTAGCATACACTAGACCATATTGTGCATATGCTACATGGATAGATAGGGGACAGAAGATGGACACAGTAGTGCTAGGCCAGGACAATAAATACTATGTTTGAACTAAATCCATGACACTTATTTTGAAACGAAGGGAGTACGTGACATGCATCATTATTCTTTACAAGATTACCGGTAGTAGTGTACTGATTGTAGCTCAGATGGTTAGGTTCCTCCTAGTTGAGCCAACCGACTAGGGGTATAATTCCTAGACTTCATAATGGCGCTCACATTTTCCTAGATTTATTTCTGATTTTTCGGTGATGTACGTCACTGGAGGAGATGTTCCTGTCGACTACAAGACACATATAGCGACTTCGTCAATCTCAAGATATTGTGTCGGCTCAATATCTCAGAGGTACTCATAGGAGTAGGGTGTGTGTGTGCGCGCGCGTTAATAGGGGTGCGTGTATGTGCGTGTGGGTGAGTATCTCTGGTGTACTATGTCAAAAAACTCGGTAGTCCACAAGAATTAAAGCATGCATCACTTTTCACAACTTAAAGGTGTAGATGGCTTGGCCAACTCCACAGAGTTAAATTTGCTTGATTTCAGTTTTGATGGACGCCAGTTGTCAGAATATTGATTTTGGGCCAGGTGATTCGGTGTAGAGGGATGAAGCAACCTCGAAGAAGCGAGGCCGCCATCGGCAGATTTTATCTTGTCTATCTTAGGGTGCAGTGGGGTGCAGAGGAAGCAACAGCCTGCTTGTCTATCTTACGGTGCAGGGGCGCTGAGGAAGAAGCAGCCTGCTTGTCTATCTTAGGTGTGCCGCGAGGGGGTGAAGGTTCGCTGAAAAATTCAGGTGCTTCACGATTAAGAGGCACGGTCGGGGCAGTGCGAAGGTGATGGGAGGTGGGGGAAGGGCGGTGCGACGAGGCTGTTGTGGGAGCGCCGTAGGCAGCAGGCCGCGGAGATTGTCCGTTGGGCCAGCGGTACATGTGGTGATTTTGGGGATGAACAGGAGAGTTGTTGGTTGAAGAAGCTGATCTGGTCATTTCTTGCATCCGAGGGCTCATATCAAATCAACTCACCCAAAAGTTTTTCAGTGACTTACACCTAGCTACTCCTGCTTGGTTTGGTTTCTGACATAACATCAAGATGCAGTGAGGTAGGTGGGTACTAGCGAACTAGATTTACGTCAAAATTGTTTTCAAATGGCAAAAGTTCGTCTTCCCAAAAGAAAATGTAGCAGACTTGTGACAATTACATTTTGATACTTTAGTCAAGACGTGATTAGCTTTGCTCACAGCTCTTTTATTCTTCACCATCGTCACAAAAGAGACAACACGTATTTCGGTACCAGTGTCCATATCACGCAGTGTCCAACTCAGCTACCGCCTCCATTCCTCTATATAGTGTGTCTTGTTTGTAACGCTTATACCAAGACATTTGTTGGCACTTTTATTTGGACCAGAATTGCCCCTTGCTTTTCTCTGACTGTCACGCATGTAGGTGCATGCAGCTGCACTGCAGTGGTTCAGGGGACGGATATCTTAGTGCAAAGGCGCGCTCGCACTACATTCCGAAATTCAACCCAAAACTTTGTGCGCACTATAATAAGGAACATAGGGAGTACTAGTGTACCAGTGTCCAACTCATGCAAGAGTGTCCAACTCATGTACCAGTGTCCAACTCAGGCAACAGTGTACGTACCATTGTACCAGTGTACAAGTGACGTCGCTACAGAAGGAAGCCATGCAAAGATTAGCACACTTCCGTTGCTCGTCATCTTCTGTTTCCACCAATATCTGCCACTGCTTCGAAAGCTAATAAGAATCATAACATTATTTTATTGTAAGGAATGATCTTTGTCTTCTTCGGTTTTCTTGTTCTTTTTAGCACGGCAAGCTATTAAAAAAATTATAACATTCCTTGCAAGAAATATTTGTCTAAACAAAGAACAACATTTTTTGATCATTTTGTCACACAAATACATAATAATAAAGCATGTAAAAATTAATAAATTGTTTCAGTTTACAAGAATATATACTCATAAATACATACATCAAGAAGGCAGAGTGGCATGCATATATTTAATTAAAATAAAATGGGTATTTTTGGAACAATCTCAAAGAAGGATAGCAATGATGACGCCGGCGTAGGACCAAAGAAGTACGTGGTGTTAGTGTTGTGGCAGATCCCTCATCGTGATAAAATGTTGTAGCAGATCCTGGACCGGATTGATATATGGGGTACATGCTCAACAAAAGGCATTGCTCGAGCGAGCAGCCCACCGACGCAACGGAAAGTCACACGAAATTCAATTCATAACAGTAGATGCCCATCCTTTCGAAAGTTAGTTAGAACGATCCTCCATCATTACATATTGCATTCCTACTGTTAATTCACAGTATTTCCCGTAGCAAACCAGCCTGATCAGTACTGTGGTATTAATAGGTCAACAGTGACGTTTACTGCTCCCAGAAAGTTGATTATCTTCGCTGTCCAAGTTTTTCTTTCTATATATGGGAAATGAAAGATATAGCTCCCATATTTCAGGATTGGCGGAAATTCGTCAAACCATAAATCATTGGAGGACTTGCTTGTGCCCTCACGTTTAAAGACCAGCCATGCACCCTGGGAACGCCAAGTTTCCTGGTGCGCCAAAATCCCATCACTGCAGAAAAGCTATATTCGGCTATAACATAAATTCTAGAACATCTTTCGAGATGACTTATTTATGCGTTGTGTGCAGCTTGAAGCACCCTTTCACCTAACAGCAAGGTTTCAGAGTTATAATCTGTAGATCAATACCTGATGAAAGTTTTGACATATTCTTAATTTCAAATCTTCTAGCCAGAGAAATTATTAATTTCTTTCTCAAATCTGAATTGAAACCTAAATTCGGCTATAACATGAAATCTAGAACATCTTCCGAGATGACTTTTTTTTGTAGTGAGCAGCTTGAAGCACCCTTTCACCTAACAGCAAGGTTTCAGAGTTTTATCAAGTCAAATTAATTTGAATTCAAAATTATTTAAACCTAATTTAGTCATAACTTCAATTCCATAGCAAATTTCTGACTGATTCTTTTTGCATATTGAATGTAAGGTGAAATTCGAAAGAAAGAGCAATTTCAAACCAAGTATTCTAGGTTTTCAATCCCTTTTAAAATTTTGTTATTTAATTGGGGCCTATTTGGCCATAATTCCAAAATCAAGTACTCCCTCCATTCCTAAATATAGGTCTTTTTAGAGATTCTAAAATAGACTACAAACGAAGCAAAATGAGTGAATTTACACTCTAAACTATATCTATATACATCCATATGTAGTATGTATTGAAATCTCTAAAAGGACTTTTAGTTAGAAATGGATAGTAAAAATCTTTCCTTTCTATGTCAGCTTTTCAAAATTGTCCTGAGTGCAAAAGAAATTAGTTTCAAGAGTTAAGAGTGCCACAACAATAAACAAGGCAAGCTGCACGTATTGATCATATTTTCCATGCAGCATAGAAGTTCACCAAGATTAGTATGCATGTTTAGTGACTATTTAAAATAAATATGTACGATATTCCAAAAGGTTCATTTTAGGTTTTTGGTCCGTTAAAAAGATTTTGGGGAGGGCTGTTCGATATTCATGAATGGCATGAGAGATCAACTTAATTTCTATGTAATAATGAATCTGATTTTGGTTGGTTAGCTGTCTAGAGGGCATCTTGGGCTACAAAGGGATTGCCAGGACACTACAAGGACCCATTTAACTGCTCACCCCTCGTTGCGGTTCATAGCCACCGGTCAGTGATGATCAACCAAAAGTCACCACCGACTGGTCAAACAAATGATTGTCGGTAATAAATATCCAGGCAATGCTAGACTTATGTAAATTAGTTACTTGACGTTGACGTAAAAACCATGGTGGAGAATTATGATTGGTGTTTAGGGAAGGAGGGGGCCCACCCCCTGAAAATCAGAGGGATGTTTAGATAAGTTTAGAAGGTTGCGTAGCTTTCATTATGGCGTTAAAGGTGTAGGATTTTTGTATATATCCCAATCAGTCGTGTACATGCACGAGAGGCAGACGGGCCCGAATGCCACGTGGCTGATTACGGTGCAATCCCTGTTGGCGGGTCTACTGAGCCCATCGGGCATGCAGTCAACCGTCAACTTCTTGTTCACGACGGGTAGATTCTGCGGGAGCAAGGTGACTGTGTTGGGTCCCGTGTTGGACTTTGAAAGCACCTACGAGCACAACATCATGGGCAGCACCGGCATGTTTCTTATGGCGCGTGGATATAGCTTCATGAGGCTTCTACCGGTGATGAGCGTACCCGATAGGTATAGTGTCTATAGGCTCGACCTCTTCATTTTTTTGAAATGTGTAATTGACTTTTTGAGGTTGATCTCACGATGTCACCTAAATGTGAGATCTCATACAGGTCTCTCCCAGACTGGGTAGAAGCTTAGCAGTAGCGTTGGGCTCGAAGCCAGCGTGGCTGTTACATAGCAGTAGCACGGTCCGAGAACACATGCTACATGTATATATTAGTAGTAGCGCGGGCTTGGCAACCCAGCACTACTACTAAGAGGTCCCCCACGGCACCCCCGGGGGAGGCAATAGTAGCAGTGTTGGGTATACATCCCACGCTGCTACTAATATCATAGAAGTACCATAGGGTTTGGACCCCGTGCTGCTATTATTTTGGGGAGGGTTGTTTGGTATTCGTGAATGGTATGAGCGATCAACTCAATGGTAACTTAATAATGAAGCATATGGGTGGATTTGGTTTGATTGGCTATCAAGGGGGAATCTCGGACTGAGTAGGAGATTGTGAGGACACTATTAGAATCCATGTTATTATTGCCTGGTTTGTGGCCACTGGTCAGTGATGTCTATTCCAGGTCAACAAATAAGTCATCACTGATTGACCATATATACTATCGGTAGGTAATAACTATACCAGATGATAGTCCAATTTGAGAGGACAAAGGCATCACTGGCCGCCCGTATATATGGCGCTCAGTGATGGCATGCATCATTGTCGGCTTGATATCACTGAGCAGCCTTCTACTCTGGCCCATCTATGTTGTATCATTCAGCACTGACTCGCTTTCAATTTTGCCCTGTCGGTGCGATTTTCGACCAAAGGCAGAGCTCAAGCGAGCAGACAACCGATGCAACGGAAAGTCACAGGAAAATCAATTCATAGCAGTAGCTGCACATCCTTTTCGAGGACAGGATAGTCTACTGGGTCTTCAAGTTTTTTTTGGAACATAATTATTCTTGATTGACGGCGATTGCTGTTACAGTGCGTTGGTCCTATTGGGCCTTAGCAAGATGACTTTTCGACTGTCTACTACAACAAGTTGTGTCGACTCCGGCGACGGAGGGGCGACGACGGGAAAAGCGCCTTCGCTTGCTTCTTCGTGCTTGTAGTCATCGCTAGGTGGTCGCTAGTATTTGTTGTACTGTCATGATTGAAGATGAATTGATCGGCAATTTTCCCGTAAAAGAAAAGAAGTTTGTTTTTGGAACACAGTTTAGACACAAACGTTTATATATACACGCACATACATCTTTACGACCACATCCACGTACACCATATCCCTGTAAACACATCTCAGAGCACTTTGGCCAACCTTTCTTATTTTGGGATAAGCTGCGATGTTTTACTCATCGCACCCAATACTTCTATTTGGACCATGTGCTCTACAATGCATACGGTTCATTATGATAAGAGTTATCACACAGGATTTGGTTCGAACTGTGTGCATGCTTAGTTTCCTTATAATCATGGGCGATCATCGCACATGTTTCACTTTTAGTTGAACTCTAGAGTGTGCGACAGGGAAGGCTTAATAACAGGATTCCACTTTAGTGATTTTTGTAAAAGCTATGGACAAAGAAAAGATGATGGAAATGGAGTGGAGCCTATATATATCGCAGAAACCAGCTTACTTGCAGTGCCTCACCCGTCAACAAACCAGCGTTGTCTCAAAAACCAGTACGTTCATACTACCATCGCCGGCCATGGCTTCCTCCTCGCCGCTGCCGCTGCTACTCATCCTCCTGCTCGCCTCGTCGTG
Organism: Aegilops bicornis; assembly: GCA_021605145.1. Classification (NCBI taxonomy): domain Eukaryota; kingdom Viridiplantae; phylum Streptophyta; class Magnoliopsida; order Poales; family Poaceae; genus Aegilops; species Aegilops bicornis. Next base: position 709,141,428 of record CM038672.1, read on the forward strand.
GGCGGCCGTAGCACGCGCACGGCGCCGGGCGACAACGTTTGGGAGCACACAGTCGTGTACATGCACGAGAGGCTGACGGGCCCGAACGCCACGCGGCTTATTACGGTGCAGTCCCCGCTCGGCGGCGACAAGTTCGGGCAGTTCGGCGTGGTAGACAACGAGTTGCGAGACGGTCCGGATCCTCTCCGCTCGTCGCTCTGCGGCGGTTCCAAGCCCTGTTTGCACTGGCGGGTCTGGTGAGCCCACCGGGCATGCAGTCGGCCGTCAACTTCTTGTTCACAGCGGGGAGGTTCCGCGGGAGCACGGTGTCTGTGCTGGGCCCCATTCTGGACTTCGAGACCACTTGCGAGCGCAGCATCGTGGGCGGCACCGGCGTTTTTCGGATGGCGCGCGGGTACAGCTTCATGAGGCTTGTGCCTGAGATGAGCGTACCCGATAAGTACAGTGTCTACAGGCTTGACCTCTTCATTCAAGTCAGCTCGGACCGTCTGCCACTGCTGCCACCGGTTGATTCCGTTGGCGCTTACGACATTTCAATCTGAAATACTAAGGTTGTGCTAGCTGCTTGGTTTAAGTTCAGCTTATTATCTGTAGCGCCAGAAACGTGCTGCAGTTCACGTTGCGGCCCAGGTTAATATGTATCCCGTCGGAGTAAAATCGACACGATCCGCCCACACCTGGTGCATGGGGATGGTGGCGAAGTTTGTTAATGGAATAAAAATGGAATCCTATCTATTTAGAAATTTAATCCTCACTATTTTTATTATCTTAACATGCACACATGCATGCTATCTCTTTAAGGGCCCCCCATAAAATGCATGCAAAACTTTTATTATTATTATTTGTTGTTTTCCAGTATTTTTATTTATTTCATCATAAAAAGGTTTCATTTCACCACATATCCATCTCATGAACGGCTCACGAACATATGCATGGGAAAAAGAATGCCATTATATTATGCTACTTATATTCAATAAATATTTTTTGACTATTCCAAATATTCGTGTTTCATATAACAAAATCTCATTGAAATATATTAATTGCAATGATTCCTACAGCAACACACATGGTATCATTTAGTAAAATTAATGATGCTAAAATAAGTGACATAAATCATATGTTCATTATTATTGTGGGATGCTGGGACATCGTCCTACTGAGAAACAATATCATCCTGGAGAATTAGCAGGCATCAGTTAGCTCTTGTATTCAAGGATAAAGGCAGTCTTTCTCTTTGATCATTCATAAGGATAGACCTAGTGTCCAGGTACATGTGATCATGGCTAGATTCAATATAAATTATTATCCGTGCTAAGCTGCAAGAGCATGTCCAACGCCATCCATCAAATCAGATACCCCAAATATGCACGAAGACGTCCGAATGTGCCACGGGCAGCAGATAACGGGCAGACATCCACCTATATGAACCAAATGGCCATCCCTTTAAAAAAGATGTAAAACAAATGGCCCACATGCAGCCTCAGTTTGAATCATCGATTGATAGCAATTCAAACATACAGTTAAATAATAAAAGTACCGAATGGTTAATTAGTTTTCCAAAACATCGATTCCAAATTCAACAAAACTCCTCGGCCTTCATTTCAAGTTTTCTCTCCTCAAGCTTGAACTTGTTCATCGACACATGTTGTTCACCAGATGAGCTTTCTCTTGTGCCTCATCCAATAATGTGTCAAAGTGAAGGGCTTCCTCCATCCTTTGATACATCACGGGAATGCTTATGACCTATAGAGTGAAGTGATTATCAAATCGCAACATAGAGAAACAAGAAGCAAAACTAACGATCTCCATGATTTATGAGCCCGTTGGCCAGATTCTTTCCACTTGTAAAATCAAAATGCAATACCTCATAATGGCCTTTGGAATGGTGTATCAACGATGGAGTAGCGACTTCGCACTGCGATCATGGATTGCTTCCAAATTGTAGGGATCATAGTGCTTGTGCTCATGAAACCAAGAATGCACATGTTGCCATTTTTCTTAATGCCTACAAAACCCACACTTTTGGCCAACTAGGCGTCACACAACATTGCATCCTCCCTCACCCAGGCCCCCGCCTTTGTGCATTCTTCATGTTAAACAAGGAGAAGGTCAAAAATATTCTCTATAGGATTTGGCCGAACACTTGCCGGGTGTGGTGTCTACCATTGACAGTGTTGGGAGGGGGGAGAAGATAACTGGGCTGCAAATGGTTCCGGGGGTGGAACAGTAGTGAAATAGAAGGAGCATGGACGAAGGAGCAGTGGTTTGGCAAGAAGTGGGCCATGGCCGGAGTGGTGGAGGCAGCAATGATCTTGGTAGGTGCGGATATAGAACAAGAGGGAGATACGGAGTGGAAAAAAGGGCTCCTAGAGGGGGTTTTGGGTCGACTGGGTGTATCGGGTGTAACATGGCAGGCATGCAGACTCCTCAAAACCGCCCAATCTTATTTTTGGTTTGGCGGAATTAAATGCGTGCCAACCAATCCATAAATGTTTGATGCACGATGTTGGATGGCACAAAGTATATGAGCCACACTATGCGGGCATTTAGCAGTATTTTGATGAACTACATTAGAGAAGCCAACCAAGCTAACACTTGGTATTCAGAATCTTGGAGTTGCATTGGCCGTGGTGATTGGGGACGCTAAAATGTTGTGTAGTCATATTTGCTAGTTCATTACTAAATTTTCTAGTATAAAAAAGGTGTCATATAAGTATTCATCATCTTTCCACAAGCGAGAAGACTCCGCATTTGTGCATGGGAAAATCTCTTATTCTCTTCACTTTGACATCATTTATCATCACAAGCTCTTCCCTTTCCACTGAAAAAATATAAGTTAAGAGGTTTATGGTATTTGGACTCCCTACTCCAACACAAAATGGCGAATGGCTTACGAAAGGCAAAATATGGGTTGTAGTGGCTAACGTTACGGAACCCGTCGTTGGTAACTTGGCAAATTGAAACACCAAAAATCACCAAGATGCCCACAAAGATGATACACCCCACATAGTAGTCAGGGAACCACCACACAGGAAAAAAAAGTTGTCAGGGCATGAAAAATAAATTCTTTCAAGAAGGATGCAAAACTCTGTGAAAAAAAGGCTACAATGTGTGTTTTGCTCATGGAGTTCATCAAGCGTCCGGGCAAAGTCTTCAAAAAAATCCATATATGCATCATTATTGTTGGATCTACAATACACATCATCTCATTATAAAGTCACAAAGTTATCAAAGGTTTGTTGAGGTTCGATGAGCTACCAGTAGTCCATAAATGTCAAAGCATCCATCGGTCCAACAAATTAAAGTTGCAGGTTGCTTGGCCAACTCAACCGACTTTAATTTCCTGGCTACTATTGTTAAAGGTCGCTTGATTTAGTTTCTAACCAACGAACAAGATGCAACAAGGTAGATGGGTACCGCAAATAAGATATACATCAAAATCTCTTTCCAATCGTGATTAGCTTTGCTCACGACTACCTCTGCATCATCATTGGACGAGAGACAACACTTAGTTCGGTAAAACGTCCAAAAAGAAAGAAGAAAAAAAGAACCTCAGCGAATGACAACACAAAGCTTTGATGCCTGTCCAACTCATAAGCTATAGGCAGCCACGCAAGGCTTAGTAGCTGCCACCTCACCGAAAAAATGATTAATACATACATGCCTTGCAAGAGTACCATGCAATAAATAATGTCAAATTTATTAATTTGTTTCAGTTTAGATTAATATATACTGATAAATACATACGTCCACAAGCCAGCTGTGATATACATATATGTGACTAGAATACATTGGGTACGTGTGGAATAATTCAGATTGCCATTATGAGGTTTGGTGTAGGTAAAAGAATTGTGTCAATGCTTAGACCGGTTATTAGTGAGGAAATTGTATGAACACATATTAATGAAATGCAGATAGAACGAAGGCGAGAAGGCTCCTTTGCAGCCACACGTTGGACATGCAAGCGCACAAACCACTCTACTGCGGGAAGCATACCCTATGAGATGCACATTTTCCACATCACTTGAGAGCAATGCATTCTTCGCTGGTAACTCGTCCATGCTACATGGTTAATTAGTGCAACAGAATGATCCCTGCTAGCTTCACTAGAGCACAAAACAGGGATGCTAGGCTGCACTAGCGCGTGGCTTGGATATGCTACATGGATGGATAGGGATGGATGATGGAAACAGTAGTTCTAGGCCACGAAAATAAATACTATGTTTGAACTAAATGCATGGCACTTATTTTAAAATGGAGGAGCACGTGGCATGCCTCATTACCGTTTACAAGGATACCGGTAGTAGTGAACTGATTGTAGCTCAGATGCTTAGGTTCCTCATAGTTGAACAAACCCACTAGCTAGGGGTGTAATTCCTAGATTCACAATGGTGCTCACATTTTTCTAGATTTATTTTTGATTTTTCGGCGATGTTCGCCGGTTTGTGATGTTCCTGTCGACGACAAGACACCTATAGACTTCGTCAATCTGAATATGTTGTGTCGGCCCAGTATCTCAGAGGTGCTCATAGAGGTAGGGTGTGTGCACGTGAGTTGATAGGGGTGAGTATATGTGCGTGTGTGAGAGCATCTCTGGTTGTACTATGTTAAAAAAACTCGGTAGTCCAGAAGAATTAAAGAATCCATCACTTCTCATAACTTAAAGGTGTAGATGGCCTGGCCAACTCCATAGAGTTAAATTTACTTGATTTTAGTTTTAATGCACGTCAATCGCTGGCAATATTGAATTTGGGTCAGTTGATACAGTGCAGAAAGAAGAAGCAACCTCGAAGCATCGAGGCCCCCGGCGGCAGGTTCTATATTGTTTATCTTGGGGTGCAGGGGGTGCAGGAGAAGCAACAACCTTCTTGTCTTTCCTACGGTCTAAGGGATGCTATGGAAGCAACAACCTCCTTGTCTATCCAAGATGTGATGGGATGGGTGGAAGTTTGCCGAAAAATTCGTGTGGTTCGCGGTTTAGAGGGATGGCCGGGGGAGGCAGCAAGCATGGTGGTGGGCGGTGGGGGCATGGGGAGGGCGGTGCGATGAGGCTGTTGTGAGAGCCCCGCCGGCAGCGGGCAGCGGAGACTGGCGGTTGGGCCAGCGGTGTGTGGGGCACTTCCGGGGATGAACAGGAGGGCTGGAGGTTGAAGAAGCTGATCTGTCAATTCATCATGCATCTGACAACTCATTTAAAATCCACAGAATCAAAAGTATTTTAAATGTAATTACACCTAACCATGGCCACTTCGTTTGGTTTCTCACATAAGATGGCGATGTTGTGAGGTAGATGGATTACAGTGAACTAGATTTACGTCAAAATTGTTTTCAAATGGAAAAAGTCCGTCTTTCCAAAAAGAAAACGTGACAGACTTGTGACAGCTACGTTTCGATGCTTCAATCAAGATGTGATTAGCTTTGCTCACAGCTCTTTTATTCTTCTTCATCATCACAAAAGAGACAACACTTAGTTCGGTACCAGTGTCCATGTCAGGGAACAGTTTACTACTCCCTCCGTCCGGAAATACTTGTCGTAGGAATGAATGTATCTAGATGTATTTTAGTTTTAGATACATCCGTTTTTATGCATTTCTCCGACAAGTATTTCCGGACGGAGGGAGTAGTATCCAACTCACATAATAATGTCCAACTAACATACCAGTGTCCAAATCATGCAAGAGTGTCCAACTCATGTACCAGCTGTGTACCAGTGTCCAACTCACGCAACAGTGTTCGTACCATTCTACCAGTGTGCAACTCCAATCACTTCAAAAGGAAGTCATGCAAATATTATCACACTTCTGTTGCTCTTTGTCATCTTCTGTTTCCACCAATATCTGCCACCGCTTAGCAAGCTAAAACAATCATAACATTATTTCGTTGTAAGGAGTGATCTTTGTCTTCTTAGGTTTTCTTGTTCTTTTTAGCACGACCCAGTTACTAAAAAACCATTATAACATTCCTTGCAAGAAATATTTGTCAAAATATAGAATAACAATTTTTTTTATGATTTTGGCACACAAAGTACATTTTAATAAAGCTTGTAAAATTTAATAAGTTTTTCCAATTTAGACGAACATATACTCTTAAATACATACATCAAGAAGGTAGAGTGGCATGCATATATGTAACTAAAATAAGATGGGTATTTGTGGAATAATCTCAAAGAAAGATTCCAATGATGACGGTGGTGTAGGACCAAAGAAGTAGATGGTGCAAATGCTGGGGCAGATCCCTAATGATAAAATGCTGTAGCAGATCTCCGGGCCAGATTGATGTATGGGGGTCCATGCTCAACAAAAGGCATTGCTCGAGCGAGAAGCCCACCGACGCAACACAAAGTCATATGAAAATCAATTCATAGCAGTAGCTTCCGATCCTTTCGAGTACAAGAGCTTTTGTTTTGGGTCTGAAAGTTGGATAGAAACAGGTGGGAAAAGAGGTTGTTAATTCACACTTTTAGTCGTACGAAAACCAGGCTGATCAGTACTGTGGTGTTAATAAATTCCTGACTAATACCGCTAAAGGTTGCTTCATTTAGTTTCTAACCAACGAACAAGATGCAGCAAGGTAGATGAGTACTGTGAATTAGATATACATCAAAATCTCTTTCGAAATGTGATTAGCTTTGCTCACGGCTCTCCTCTGCATCATCATCAGACAAGACAAAACACTTAGTTCAGTAAAACGTCAAAAAAGAAGAAGAAAACAAGAACCTCGCGAACGACAATGCATAGCTTCGATGCCTCTCCAGCTCACGTAAGCTACAGGCATGCATGCAAGGCTTAGTACCTTCCACCTCTTCGAAATCTTGTCCCATTTTGCTTATCCTTGTCATCTCTTGTCTTGTAGTTACCAAAAAAATAATAACATTATTTCAATGCAAGAAATATTTGTAAAATTTATAATGACGGAAAAAATGAGGACACATCCTTGCCCCGCAAGAATACCATGCCATAATTTTGTTCGAAAAGGGGGGATTCCCCAGCCTCTGCATCAGAACGATGCATACGGCCACCTTTATAGATAAACAAAGAGGTTCAACAAGGTCTTACAGTCTGAAAACAAAGTAACGGCAAGCTCACAAAGAGCTACAACACCAAAAGCAAAAAGCCAAGAGGCCGCAACCGGCTAGCATAAGAAAGATAGGTAAACTAATCGCTATCCTATTACATGACCGCCATCCAAACCGGTTGAAGATATCCCATGCAACCAATACCATGCCATAAATAATGTCAAATTTATTAAGTTGTTTCAGTTTAGATGAATATATGCTGATAAATACATATGTCAATAAGGCAGTGGTGATATGCATATATGTGACTAGAATAAATAGGTTATGTGTGGAATAATTCAAGGAAATTAAGATTGCCATTTTGAGGAAGGTACAGGTATAAAATTGTGTCAATACTTAGACCCGGTTATTAGTGAGGAAACTGCATGAACAAATATTAATGTAATATAGATACAAGGAAGGCGAGAAGGCTCCTTTGCAGCCACACATTGGAATGCTAGATCTGGCATCACAAATTGGGCATGGAAGCGCACAAACCACTCTACTGCAGGTAGCATACCCCATGACATGCACATTTCCACTTCACCGGAGAGCAATGCGTTCTTCGCTGGTAACTCACCGGTGCTAAATGGTTACTGAGTATAGCAGAATGATCCTAGCATCCCTAGAGCACAAAACAAGGACACTAGCATACACTAGACCATATTGTGCATATGCTACATGGATAGATAGGGACAGAAGATGGACACAGTAGTGCTAGGCCAGGACAATAAATACTATGTTTGAACTAAATCCATGACACTTATTTTGAAACGAAGGAGTACGTGACATGCATCATTATTCTTTACAAGATTACGGTAGTAGTGTACTGATTGTAGCTCAGATGGTTAGGTTCCTCCTAGTTGAGCCAACCGACTAGGGGTATAATTCCTAGACTTCATAATGGCGCTCACATTTTCCTAGATTTATTTCTGATTTTTCGGTGATGTACGTCACTCGGAGGAGATGTTCCTGTCGACTACAAGACACATATAGCGACTTCGTCAATCTCAAGATATTGTGTCGGCTCAATATCTCAGAGGTACTCATAGGAGTAGGGTGTGTGTGTGCGCGCGCGTTAATAGGGGTGCGTGTATGTGCGTGTGGGTGAGTATCTCTGGTGTACTATGTCAAAAACTCGGTAGTCCACAAGAATTAAAGCATGCATCACTTTTCACAACTTAAAGGTGTAGATGGCTTGGCCAACTCCACAGAGTTAAATTTGCTTGATTTCAGTTTTGATGGACGCCAGTTGTCAGAATATTGATTTTGGGCCAGGTGATTCGGTGTAGAGGGATGAAGCAACCTCGAAGAAGCGAGGCCGCCATCGGCAGATTTTATCTTGTCTATCTTAGGGTGCAGTGGGGTGCAGAGGAAGCAACAGCCTGCTTGTCTATCTTACGGTGCAGGGGCGCTGAGGAAGAAGCAGCCTGCTTGTCTATCTTAGGTGTGCCGCGAGGGGGTGAAGGTTCGCTGAAAAATTCAGGTGCTTCACGATTAAGAGGAAACACCAGTCGGGGCAATCTTGAAGGTGATGGGAGGTGGGGAAGGCGGTGCGACGAGGCTGTTGTGGGAGCGCCGTAGGCAGCAGGCCGCGGAGATTGTCCGTTGGGCCAGCGGTACATGTGGTGATTTTGGGGATGAACAGGAGAGTTGTTGGTTGAAGAAGCTGATCTGGTCATTTCTTGCATCCGAGGGCTCATATCAAATCAACTCACCCAAAAGTTTTTCAGTGACTTACACCTAGCTACTCCTGCTTGGTTTGGTTTCTGACATAACATCAAGATGCAGTGAGGTAGGTGGGTACTAGCGAACTAGATTTACGTCAAAATTGTTTTCAAATGGCAAAAGTTCGTCTTCCCAAAAAGAAAATGTAGCAGACTTGTGACAATTACATTTTGATACTTTAGTCAAGACGTGATTAGCTTTGCTCACAGCTCTTTTATTCTTCACCATCGTCACAAAAGAGACAACACGTATTTCGGTACCAGTGTCCATATCACGCAGTGTCCAACTCAGCTACCGCCTCCATTCCTCTATATAGTGTGTCTTGTTTGTAACGCTTATACCAAGACATTTGTTGGCACTTTTATTTGGACCAGAATTGCCCCTTGCTTTTCTCTGACTGTCACGCATGTAGGTGCATGCAGCTGCACTGCAGTGGTTCAGGGGACGGATATCTTAGTGCAAAGGCGCGCTCGCACTACATTCCGAAATTCAACCCAAAACTTTGTGCGCACTATAATAAGGAACATAGGGAGTACTAGTGTACCAGTGTCCAACTCATGCAAGAGTGTCCAACTCATGTACCAGTGTCCAACTCAGGCAACAGTGTACGTACCATTGTACCAGTGTACAAGTGACGTCGCTACAGAAGGAAGCCATGCAAAGATTAGCACACTTCCGTTGCTCGTCATCTTCTGTTTCCACCAATATCTGCCACTGCTTCGAAAGCTAATAAGAATCATAACATTATTTTATTGTAAGGAATGATCTTTGTCTTCTTCGGTTTTCTTGTTCTTTTTAGCACGGCAAGCTATTAAAAAAATTATAACATTCCTTGCAAGAAATATTTGTCTAAACAAAGAACAACATTTTTTTGATCATTTTGTCACACAAATACATAATAATAAAGCATGTAAAAATTAATAAATTGTTTCAGTTTACAAGAATATATACTCATAAATACATACATCAAGAAGGCAGAGTGGCATGCATATATTTAATTAAAATAAAATGGGTATTTTTGGAACAATCTCAAAGAAGGATAGCAATGATGACGCCGGCGTAGGACCAAAGAAGTACGTGGTGTTAGTGTTGTGGCAGATCCCTCATCGTGATAAAAATGTTGTAGCAGATCCTGGACCGGATTGATATATGGGGGTACATGCTCAACAAAAGGCATTGCTCGAGCGAGCAGCCCACCGACGCAACGGAAAGTCACACGAAATTCAATTCATAACAGTAGATGCCCATCCTTTCGAGTTAGTTAGAACGATCCTCCATCATTACATATTGCATTCCTACTGTTAATTCACAGTATTTCCCGTAGCAAACCAGCCTGATCAGTACTGTGGTATTAATAGGTCAACAGTGACGTTTACTGCTCCCAGAAAGTTGATTATCTTCGCTGTCCAAGTTTTTCTTTCTATATATGGGAAATGAAAGATATAGCTCCCATATTTCAGGATTGGCGGAAATTCGTCAAACCATAAATCATTGGAGGACTTGCTTGTGCCCTCACGTTTAAAGACCAGCCATGCACCCTGGGAACGCCAAGTTTCCCTGGTGCGCCAAAATCCCATCACTGCAGAAAAGCTATATTCGGCTATAACATAAATTCTAGAACATCTTTCGAGATGACTTATTTGCGTTGTGTGCAGCTTGAAGCACCCTTTCACCTAACAGCAAGGTTTCAGAGTTATAATCTGTAGATCAATACCTGATGAAAGTTTTGACATATTCTTAATTTCAAATCTTCTAGCCAGAGAAATTATTAATTTCTTTCTCAAATCTGAATTGAAACCTAAATTCGGCTATAACATGAAATCTAGAACATCTTCCGAGATGACTTTTTTTTGTAGTGAGCAGCTTGAAGCACCCTTTCACCTAACAGCAAGGTTTCAGAGTTTTATCAAGTCAAATTAATTTGAATTCAAAATTATTTAAACCTAATTTAGTCATAACTTCAATTCCATAGCAAATTTCTGACTGATTCTTTTGCATATTGAATGTAAGGTGAAATTGAAGAAAGAGCAATTTCAAACCAAGTATTCTAGGTTTTCAATCCCTTTTAAAATTTTGTTATTTAATTGGGGCCTATTTGGCCATAATTCCAAAATCAAGTACTCCTCCATTCCTAAATATAGGTCTTTTAGAGATTCTAAAATAGACTACAAAGCAAGCAAAATGAGTGAATTTACACTCTAAACTATATCTATATACATCCATATGTAGTATGTATTGAAATCTCTAAAAGGACTTTTAGTTAGAAATGGATAGTAAAAATCTTTCCTTTCTATGTCAGCTTTTCAAAATTGTCTGGAGTGCAAAAGAAATTAGTTTCAAGAGTTAAGAGTGCCACAACAATAAACAAGGCAAGCTGCACGTATTGATCATATTTTCCATGCAGCATAGAAGTTCACCAAGATTAGTATGCATGTTTAGTGACTATTTAAAATAAATATGTACGATATTCCAAAAGGTTCATTTTAGGTTTTGGTCCGTTAAAAGATTTTGGGGAGGGCTGTTCGATATTCATGAATGGCATGAGAGATCAACTTAATTTCTATGTAATAATGAATCTGATTTTGGTTGGTTAGCTGTCTAGAGGGCATCTTGGGCTACAAAGGGATTGCCAGGACACTACAAGGACCCATTTAACTGCTCACCCCTCGTTACCGGTTCATAGCCACCGGTCAGTGATGATCAACCAAAAAGTCACCACCGACTGGTCAAACAAATGATTGTCGGTAATAAATATCCAGGCAATGCTAGACTTATGTAAATTAGTTACGAACGTTGACGTAAAAACCATGGTGGAGAATTATGATTGGTGTTTAGGGAAGGGAGGGGCCCACCCCCCTGAAAATCAGAGGGGATGTTTAGATAAGTTTAGAAGGTTGCGTAGCTTTACGTATGGCGTTCGTAGGTGTAGGATTATTGTAAATATCCCACACAGTCGTGTACATGCACGAGAGGCAGACGGGCCCGAATGCCACGTGGCTGATTACGGTGCAATCCCTGTTGGCGGGTCTACTGAGCCCATCGGGCATGCAGTCAACCGTCAACTTCTTGTTCACGACGGGTAGATTCTGCGGGGAGCAAGGTGACTGTGTTGGGTCCCGTGTTGGACTTTGAAAGCACCTACGAGCACAACATCATGGGCAGCACCGGCATGTTTCTTATGGCGCGTGGATATAGCTTCATGAGGCTTCTACCGGTGATGAGCGTACCCGATAGGTATAGTGTCTATAGGCTCGACCTCTTCATTTTTTTGAAATGTGTAATTGACTTTTTGAGGTTGATCTCACGATGTCACCTAAATGTGAGATCTCATACAGGTCTCTCCCAGACTGGGTAGAAGCTTAGCAGTAGCGTTGGGCTCGAAGCCAGCGTGGCTGTTACATAGCAGTAGCACGGTCCGAGAACACATGCTACATGTATATATTAGTAGTAGCGCGGGCTTGGCAACCCAGCACTACTACTAAGAGGTCCCCCACGGCACCCCCGGGGGAGGCAATAGTAGCAGTGTTGGGTATACATCCCACGCTGCTACTAATATCATAGAAGTACCATAGGGTTTGGACCCCGTGCTGCTATTATTTAAACACGGGGCCAACTTGTGGGCCACGACTAGCAATAGCGTAGAGTCTGGACCCCGCTCTACATGTAAGGAGCTAGCAGTAGCGTGCGTCCTTGCCCCCACACTAGTGCGATGCTACCCTTATCTTGTACGTCGCCTGCGTTGGTCACTCTCATTCCCCACTTTGTATCCCTCCCTCATCATGCGCCCACATTCTCCCGCACCGTCACCATCGTCGCCGCACCGCCGTCTTGCTCGATAAGCCTCCTCCTCCCTCCTCGCCACTCCACCCCCCCTCCTCCTCCTCCGTCCTCGCCACTCCATCCCCTCCTCCTCCCTCCTCCAGCCTCCTCCCCTCCTTCCTCATCCAGCCGCCGGCCCCCTCCCTCCTCTAGCCGCAGGCCCTCCTCCCTCCTCCCTAGCTAGGTTTTGGGGATTTTCTTCAAGTTTTAGATTTTTCTTCAAGCTCTAGGTCTAGATGGAGATGATGTTCAGAAAATTCATAGACGTATTATTATATAGTAGATAAATAGTTGTGAAAATTTGGAGCTAGTATTTTTTAAATGAAAATGTCAAGCTAGTATTTTATTAAATGAAAATGTGAAGTTAGTTTTTTATAAGAAAATGTGAAGATAGTATTTTTTTAAATGAAAATGTGAAGCAAGTATATTTTTGAACTGAACATGTGAAACTAGTATTTTTTTTAAATGAAAATGTGAAGCTAGTACTTTTTTGAAATGAAAAGGTGAAGCTAGTAATTTTTTTTTGGAAATGAAAATGTGAAGCTAGTATTTTTTTGTTTCAAAATGTGAAGCTAGTATTTTTTAGATGATAATATATTTCAATATATTTCCAATTTGAAATTTTCTATATAAAAAGAACTTGACTCTGTTCATGCTTAAAGTGATACCGAAACTATTTACTCATTTGCTAGTAACCTGCTCAATGGTGTTTACATGCTCATGTGTGATTGGTCATGTGGTATAAGGTAGATCACCGAAGAGCCGCTCGACTACGCCCAGAAGATCACCGACGACACCTGCATCCACATCAGCCATCTAGTGAGTGAAGATGGTTTATCTGGACATGTGATATGTGGAGTAGTGTTGTGTATTACTAGTGTTGTTACACATTGATTTTTGAAAATATGATATGATGGATATGTCTACTACATGTGTATATGCTTCCCAAGTGCTATCTTGGCTTTTAATGTTTGTAGGGAAACTCCGAGAAGCCAATGTTTTGCCGGAATGTTGATTCATCTCCATTCCGGCAAATTTCAGGTGCTCGATCTGTCCTATTGTTAGCAAGGTCATGCCAAAGTTTTCCGTGAATTTTGGCATGACACTAGTAGAAAAAGGGTCATACGTGAAGCACATTAGTGCCGGTTTGAATTTGAGCCGGTACTAATGTATACATTAGTGCCGGTTCGTGGGGCCGATCAATAGCACCAGTTAAATGGCGAACCTTTAGTACCGGTTCATGCCACGAACCGGTACTAAAGAGGTCGTGTCAGCCTGCGGTCAGGCTATGGCCCCACCATCACCATTTAGTGCGGTTCGTACCACGAACCGGTACTAATGACGTTAATGGCAGGATGTTTTAATTAGTCCCACCTCGCTCCCTAACAAGCCTTTTACCACCTTAAATATGTTATTTCTCAAACTATCATAAGCACTTGGTCTTCATTGAACTCTATGTGTAGAATTTGTGGCCTCAATATGAGTCTTCATCGGTTTATAAATCATTGATGACTCATATTGACAATTCAGATTGTACACACAAAGATCATTGATGATCAAAGTATTTTTTTGATGTTATATGATCATATTGACAATTTAGATCTGTAAAGAAATATAAGATCATGATGTAAATGCTCTTATATTTTTATGCGTTCAGTATGCACCATTCAAAGCGACGCCATCAACTTTCAACCATTTCTGCCTTCATTTGCTATTTTGCATGCATTCAATGATTTGTTTTGAGAACTAAATGACCTGGAAATTGAAAAGCACTACAAATGAACTCTGAAAAAGTTGAAACTTGGCATGGTATCATCATTTCACCCACATAGATTGTTCAAAAAAGTAGAGACGGTTACGGCAAAAACTAGATGCACTTCGTTCACAAACTGGACAATCTCTTTCGAAGTATTCAGGCTTGAAGCAAATTAACGAGCATTGCACCTCTTTTTTATTTTTAATAACTTATTACAACTCCGGACTTCTTCTGTTATGGCAAAAACTAATTGCACGTCGGCATTTCTTTTTTTTAACTTTGGTTATAACTCCAGACTTTGACCATCAAGTTTTGCAGAAAAGAAAAAATAGCAGAAAAGAAAAAAAAACTATTGCTGAAAAGAAAAAAACTATATAAAAAAACTACTCAGAAATAAATAGAACAAAATAAATATAGCAGAAAAGAAAAAACTGCTCAGAAATAAATAGAAGAAAAAATAAAGCAGAAATGGAAAAAATTATATTTGCTATTTTTCAATCGTTTACAAAATGACTGTGAAATTTAAAATCACTACAAAATGAACTCTGAAAATGTTGAATTTTGGCAAACTAGATGAAGAACTACTAACAAATAAATAGAAGAAAATAAATATAACAAAAAAGAAAAAACTATACAAAAAACTACACAGAAAGAAATAGAAGAAAAATTAGCAGAAAAGAAAAAACCTACAAAAAAATTGAGCGCTGCCACAGGCCTGCTCGGCCACAGGAGTACAATTACAGGCCTTACAGGCCCAGCAGACTCACAGGGCCGCGCGCCGAATTTAGGCCCACCAGCCTGCTCTATAGCGGAGTTCGAAGAGGTCGCCGCTGGGTTTATAAACCAGTCGGCTGCCCTTCGCCTGGCGAGGTGGGACTAAACTTTGGGAGTGGTGGCCGGGCCTTTAGTACGGTTGGTGGCTCCAACTGCATTAAAGATCACCTTTAGTACCGGTTGGAGCCACCAACCGGTACTAAAGGCCTGCTCTTCCCGCCTCTTGGCCTGGCCAAAGTTGGCCTTTAGTACCGGTTGGTGGCTCCAACCGGTACTAAAGGCTCACCCTATATATACAGCACTTACGAATTTTCAGTTACATCTCCCCACTTCTTTCGTCAACCTCTCTCGCGCGCCGCTCCCGTCGTCGCCGCCCGTCGCCCGTCGTCGTCGTCGTCGTCGTCCCCGCCGCCGACCCGAACACCGCGCGCCGCCATCCGTCGTCGTCAGCGCCGCCGTCAGTCGTATCTCGCTCTCTCTCCTCGCGCGTACCGGCCGCCGCCGCCGTCCCGTCCCCGCCCGTCGACGCCCGTCGTCCTTCCCCCGCCCCACGCGGCGCCCCGCTCGATGCGTCTGAAGCGGCGTCTGAGCAGCACACACACACACACATATACCACACACGCATACACACACATACACACATACGTACTAGATTAATGTCGAATGTTAGATTAATGTCGAATGTTAGATTAATGTCGAATGTTAGATGAATTAGCTAGCTAGATAGAAAAATTGTCGAACTAGAGATAAGAACTAGTTCAATAATTAATATAACTAGTTTATTTTTAGTAAGAAAATTTAGGTATATGAGATTTGAACTAGTTCAATAATTAATATAACTAGGTTAATAAGTTTTTTCGTTTATTTAATTTGTTATATATTTTGAGTTTATATAAATGTTAGATTAATGTCGAATGTTAGATGAATTAGATAGAAAAGTTAAATATATAGTAATGTCAATTGAATATATAGTTAGATGGACTAATGGACTACTTAGAAAGTGTTTAATGGACTTAGTTAGAACTAGGGAAACTTGTTTATTTTTAGTAAGTACTACATTATTCTATTTATAGTAAGTGCTTAGTAGTTGAACTAGTTGATTTAATAAAACTGGTTCATTTTACTATAGAAGTAGTTTATTTTACTATATGATTAGTTGAATAATAATGATCTAATTTAGTCTTTGAATTATGAGCGTATAGGAAATGTCATCATCGGAGGACGAAAGTCTCCCGAAGTGCGATCGGTGCCACGACGATCGAGGTGAGTGCGATAGGCCTCACACGGGCGATGGTCGGTGCTTCAGCATTAAGCTCGAGGAGACCTTGAAGTTGAAACGATGCATAGCGATGACAAGTGTTTTTTTTTCATAATTAAGCATGACTTCAACTATTTCAACGTGTAATTTTCATCTTTTACAATTCGGGTATAGTTAATCCCATGCCATGCAAGACGCTATGTCTTGGAGAGGATGGATTTTGAAGACCATGAAAATTTTGAAACGAAGAAAATTCACCTAAGGACCCATCATGATGTGGATTTCGAAGTAAAGTTGTATAATGCTGAGGCGTAACCCATTTTGGTTGCAAAATTGGGAAGCATTTTGCAAATTGTATGGTTTTGATGAGGGTATGCTTGTCACCATGGATCTTGGTGATCCTGAAATCGAGCAAGACAATATGGACATTTGGGTCCTTGTTGATACTCCTCCAGTTCTACCGCTATGTGAGTTTCTCAAACATAGTTAATGATTAATAGAACTTATATTGTTCATTTCAAAATAGTTGACAGCTTATTTCCATTGACAGCTTATTTTGAAGTATCAAAGAATGTGCAGAAGATGGTAGATAGAACTTACTACACCGATGGCTCTGAGTTAACTTACAAGGAGAAAACTCATCTGGTTGGATTTTGTAATGATATTGAGAATTACAATATCTACAATCGAACTCCTCAACATTATGGTCAATACGTGCCACTAGTGCACGTGTTGAACTACGGTAACTACCATGGAGATGCCCTGGTAAGTTTTATTACTATTACGACATCCGTGCATCTTTTTGCATACTTCTAAAACTAATACATCATTGCTAACTACGAAGTTATTACTATGTTTTTCAACAGAGAATCCCAGAGGACTGCGTGCCTCATTTGATGTATCAGAATGGCGGCAGCCTTCGTGTTTTGAACATATATTCAGGTCATCCTACGAATCTCAACTGTCCATACCGGATTTCTAAAACAAGTGGAGACATGACAATCAAAGGATGGAAAAAATGTATGGACAGTCGTAAGGAGCTTCTTGGAAGCAAAAGGAAGCGAGGCGCAAGAATTGGAGACAGGATGATCTCCATTCTTCACAATGGAGAGTCAGGGTCTATATTGTTTTATGCTATTTTACCTTAAGTGTGTTTAGGTCCGATCCTACCTGATACTGATGATCATGTGCTAAGAACAATTATGTTGGGTTGGGTTCGATGACTATGAGGATGATGATCGTATGACTTATTATTAATAACGAGTAGAAGTTGTATGATGATGCTTGATTAATTGGCTAGTAGGACTTGTTATTATATATGATGATGTATGATGCGAGCATGCATGAGTTATTATATATATATCTGCGGGTGAAACGAAAAAGAATTAAAATGGAAAACACAAAATTAAACGAAAAAGAAATCCTAAAACCACAAACCCCCAAACATTTTAGTACGGTTGGTGTTACCAACCGGTACTAAAAACTCCGGCCTCCGGAGCTGGCTCGTGCCACGTGGTTGCCCTTTAGCACCGGTTCGTGCTGGACCGGTACTAAAGGGGGGGGGGGCTTTAGTGACCACACTTTAGTGCCGGTTATGTAACCGGCACTAAAGGGCCTTACGAATCGGTGCTATTGCCCGGTTCTGCACTAGTGTGACTTGTGCTAGAAAGTAGGACATATGAGTACCCTTGATTTATTGGAACAGGAATTAAACGATGTTCCGGCAAAATAGAGGCCATTTTTATGTCATTGCTCGATATATGTAATGCTAATTACCTACTGCTTAGGGTTGAGTTTTAGCCTGGTGTCATGGGAGTCGTTTACTCATCTTCTTCTCGTGATATGCCTGACATAAGTGGGGAAGCGACTATCACGGATGGTCAAAATATCAATGAGAGAGTGTCCACCATATACGGTGGAAATATTAGATAGGAAGAATCCTGAATGTTGTCGTGGGGGTCACTTCGTCCTCTTCTCCTCGTGAAAGACCTTTGTAATGCACAAGGGAAGGGGGATGCGACCATCATCGTTGGTCGAAATCAGAGAGGAAGAATCCAGACTGTTATCGCGGGGGTCGCTTCTCCTACTTTCCCGTGTTCTAGACATTTCTGTGTAATGCACTCGGGAAAGAAGGGAGGAGCGACCATCACCGACAGTCGCAATATTAGAGAGGGAGTGCCCACCATATAACCACGAGAGATGAGAGTATTTCAAGGAAGACTCAACAAACCGGAAGTCAACCCGTGCTTAATAGTGAGTTGTTTGTTGAGTTCCTGTTATTTGCCGTCGATTTTGAATCCTAGAATTATGACACAAGAAATGTCTGATGATGATAGGATCCCCGAGTGATTTTACTGCACTGGCACGGGGTATGTCCGACAGGCCTCACGTGGAAAACGATAGGTGCTTCTCCCTCACGCTGAAGGAGGCCTTCGAATATTTTAAGGTATGTAACAACGCCAAGTGTTTTTTCCTAATTAAGCATGACTTCAGATTTTTGCTTCAACGTGTAATTTCCGTGTTTTACAATTTGACTAGTGCATCCCTTGCTATGCAAGATATTATATCTTAGAGAATCTCGATTTTTAAGATAGGGAGAGTGTGGAGACGAAGAAAGATAACCTTAAGACGAAACATGGTTTCATTTTTTAGGTTAAGCTCTACAATGCAGTCAATCACACACATTTTGGTTGTTCCAATTGGAGAGGACTATGCAAGGCCTATGGATTTGAGGAGGGTATAACGATAACCTTTGATATTGGCATTCCTCAAGATGATATTGGACATGATAAAGACATTTGGGCGGATGTGGACATGATCCCAATTCTACCTTGACGTGAGTTTGTTAAACTAATTTCTTAAATAATCTATATAAAAATAGTTGTTATTCATCCCTACTAAACTTTTTTATTTATAATCGACAGCTTACTTCCTTTCTTCCAAAGATGCACGGAAGATAATAGACAAAACCTACTACAATTATGGCTCAGAGCTAACTTGTGAGGAGAAGAATTCTCTTATCTCCTTTGTTAATGTTATTCTGACTTTTAAGACCATTTTTGAAGCTGGCCAAAATTATAGTGGATGCGTGCCACTAGTCCATGAGTTGAATGGTGGTAATATTCACGCAAATATCATGGTAAGGTTGTTTTACTATTGTGTCACTATTCCATCTTCTTCATACATTCTTCTTAAGTAAACGACATTGCTAACTATGTTACTATTATGTTCTTCAATAGAAGCTCCCGAATGATGTTGTGCCTCCACTGATGTTTGTTGAAGTTCATATGAAAATTGTTAATGTACGGCCAGGGACGAAGGCTTTCGAATGTGCATACTCGACTTCTCAAAGAGATGGAGGCCTCAAAATAAAAAGGATGGACAAAAATAGTGAATGTGCACAGGCTACAAATTGGAAACCGATGGATCTCTATGCTGCATAATGGAGATGGAGGGTTTTTTCTATTTTATGCTATTTTACCTAAGAGAGATGAGTAGGCCCTGTACAGTACTTGTTATGTCCTAGGAAACTATTTACTTAGATTGAACAATTAGCCAGTAATGGTTAACTTGTCATGTGCTAGAATGATGGTGAGTTATTATATGACTACGAATGATGAGTTATCATATGACTACGATGATGATGAGCAAGACGTAGTACTTGTCATGTGCTAGATTTATATGACTATGGATGATGAGTTAATATATGAATACGGATGATGAGTTGTTATATCATTGGGGTGGAAGAAACACAGATTAGATTAAAGTGGATGGATCCAAGTGACCAAGTTGAATTAGTAGGCCATCCCAACATCATATCGCCCTATTAATTCAACTTGGTCACTTGGATCAATACACTTTAATCTAATCCGTGTTTCTCCCACAACCTCTTCATTGATATTGTATAAAAATTTGTATAACGGTGTATAAATACATTATTATATAAATAAATAAAATACACATGAATAGTAGTGCGCGCGGGGCAACATCCGGTGATGTTGCTATTTTAACAGTAGCGCGGGTCCAACCCCACGCTACTGCGGACACAAGCACAAGTAGCGCGGGGTCAGGCCCGCGCTACTACTAACAATTAGTTGTAGCGCGCTAGCAGTACCGCAGGCCCCCCACCCTACTGCTAGCCCATTACCCCGCGCTACTACCAGGGTTTTCCCTAATAGTGACATTGTTTGGGAGAGACCATCTTCATCCTACATCTTCAAAAGATTGATAAACCTTAGGTCATCCACTTGAGGAAAATTTGCTACTATCCTTGTAGGCCAAACCGAGTCTACAAGAATAAGTTGTGTACTAGACATTAGAGTCCGGCATGGACGGCGTCGGTAGGTGGCGGACAGTACCTGGGCTGCGGATAGAACTTTGGGTGCAACGACGGCGAAATACATGGGGCCTGGGTGGAGAAGAAGTAGTCTGACAAGAACTGGGCCACCACAGGAGTGGTGTAGAGATAGCAACAGTCTTAGTAGTTGGGGATATAGAGGATGAGGGGGGAGGGACAAAGTGGGGGCAAGGGGCTCCTAAAGAAGTGTTTTGGGTGGGCCGGGTGTGTCGAAGTCCGATGTGGCGGGCGTGCGGACTCCCGTCAAAACTCACCCATCTTTGCTTTTAGTTTGGTGAAATTCGGATTAATTACCAGCATTTATAAAATATAAAATGTCACGGTAGGGATATTCCTTGTTTAACATTTGGCGTTTTGGCTTCCTGCTCCTCCAGTTTCTCGACGCACAACAATACATCTTCTGTTACCATACTTCCTGGTTTATGGGGCACCTTTTGTTTTGATCAAATAGAAAAATATCTTGGCCTCTTGTTTCATTCTTGCTTCATACTCCTCCAGTTTCTCGTGTGAGTCACTCGATCGGGGCATAGCTTCAGATCTAACACTTGGTGTTCTAGATCTCGGAGACAACATTGGCCACAGCGAGTGGGGGTGCTCCAATGTCATGCAGTCATATTTGCTAGTTCATTACTAAATTATCTACAATCAAAACAAAGGTGCCCCATTAATATTCATCATTTTTCCTCAACCGAGAAGACTCCTCATTTGTGTGTGGGAAAATCTTGTGTTCTCTTACATCACCTAATTTGCAACATTGTCACGAGCTCTTCCATTTCCCCTGAAAAAATATATGTTATGAGGTTTATGATATTTGAACTCCCTAATCAAACACCAAAGCCGAACGGCTTGTGAAAGACAAAATATGCGTCATAGTGGCTAACATTACGAAAACCCGTCATCGGTAATCTGAAAAATTGCAACAGTAAAGATCAACAAGATGCCCGCAAGGATGAAACACCCAACATAGTAGTCAGGGAACCACCACACAAGAAAAATAGTTGTCGGGGCACGAAAAATCAATGCTTTATAGAGGGATGCAGCAGTCAGTGTGGAAATAAAGTCTACAAAATGTGTTCTCCTCATGGAGTGCATCATGCCTCCAAGACAATGCCTTCAAAAGAATTACATGCGTGTGTTGCTGTTGTTGGATCTACAGCATGTATCATCTCATTATCAAGTCACAAGAACTAACAAAGTTCTATTGATGGTTCGATGGCCACCGGTACTCCACAAGAATTAATACGTCGCTCCCACAACTTAACGTTGTAGATTGCTTTGCCAACTCAACCGAGTTTAATTTCTTTACTAGTACTGTTATAGATTGCTTGATTTGGTTTCTAACCAAAGAACTAAACAGCAAGGTAGATGGGTACCGCAAACTAGATAGACATCAAAATTGGTATACAATGGGAAAAGTTTGTCTTTTAGAAAAGAAAACATAACAGGTATATTTTGATGCACCAAACGTGATTAGCTTGCTCACGGCTCTCCTTTGCATCATTATCGGACAAGTGACAACACTTAGTTCACTAAAACGTCGAAAAGGAATGAAGAAAACAAGAACCTCGGGGAACTACAATACAGAGCTTCATTCCATGTCCAACTTTCGTACACTAATGGTAGCCACGCAAGGCTTGCTGTTTAGTTGCAAGGAATGTCCAACTTTCGTACCTTTCACCGCTCCAAATGCTTCTACCGTGTGCTTATCTTTGTCATATTCTATCTTGTAGTAACCAGAAAATCATACATTACTTACTTGCAAGGAATATTTGTAGAAATTATGATGACGAAAAAAAAAAATGATGAACACACGCTTGCCCTGCAGAATACTATGCAATAAATCGTGTCACATTTATAAGTTGTATCAATTTAGATGAATATGTACTGATAAGGCAACTGTGACATGCATATATGTGACTAGAAAAAAATGGGTATGTGTAGAATAATCTCAAGGAGATTAAGATTGCCATTATGAGGTAGGTGTACGTAGAAAAAACGATGGTATCATTGCTTATATCTGGACATTTTGTGAGATAAAATTGCATGAACAATACTTAGTAACGTGCGCATTTTGTAATTAATTGGAGAGCAATGGGTTCCTCACTCGTAACACGCTGGTGGTAAATGGTTACTTAGTACAGTAGAATGACCCCGTCAAACATCCCTATAGCACAAAGCAGGGATGCTGCGCTGCACTAGCGCATGGCATGCACATGGTACATGGACGGATAGGCGATAGAAGATGGGAACAATAGTGCTAGGCCGCTGCAATACATACTATGTACGTGCCATTCATCTTAATACTATTCACAAGAATACGGTGGTTAGCTTCCTTGTGGCGAAACCTACCCACCAAGGTTCACATTCTAGACTTGACACCAGCGCTCACATTTTTCTAGATTTATTTCAGGTTTTGCAAGGATTCGTTTAGTTGTAGGAGACATCCGTTGACTATGAGCCATCTATGGTGACATCGTCAATCTTAAGACGTTTTCCCGTCTCAGTATCTCGGAGGTGCTTATAGTGGTAGCTGTTGTGTGTCTGTGTTTATAGGAGTGAGTGTATATGTGTTTGTGTAGAGAGTATCTATGATTGTACTGTATTAAAAAAATACCAGTAGTCCACAAGAATTAAAGAATACATCACTTTCCGAACTTAAAGTTGTACTCCCTCCGTTCCAATTTACTCGTTGTGGTTTTAGTTCAAATTTGAACTAAAACCACGACGAGTAATTTGGAACGGAGGGAGTAGATGGCTTGGCCAACTCCCCGGAGTTTAATTTGCTTAATTTGGTTTGTAAACAAAGAAGAAGACACGGCGAGGTAGATGGGTACCAGTGAACTAGATTTACATCAAAATCTCTTTACAGTGAGAAAAGTTTGTTCTTCAAAAAAGAGAATGTGACAGACTCGTGACAGGTACGCTTCAATCAAAATGTGATTAGCTTTCCTCATGGCTCTCTTCTTCTTCATGATCATTACACAAGAGACAACACTTAGTTCGGTACCAGTGTCCAAGTCACACAACAGTGTATCGGTATCCAAGTCATGCAACAGTATCCAACTAACGTACTAGTGTACCAGTGTCCAACTCACGCAACAGTGTACCATTATTACTAGTGTCCAGCTAACGTACGCTACCGAAGACAGTAATGCAAAGCTTAGCAAGCTTCATTTTCTCTTTGTCATCTCCTATTTCACTCGTATCTGCGATCGCTCCGGAAGCTAAAAATCGTAACATTAATTCAAGGAATATTTGTAAAGAATGATCTTTGTCTTCTTCAGCTCTTTTGATCTTTTTGTAGCACAGCCTAGTTATTAGAAAACATTATAACATTCCTTTGCTTTGAATTTTTTTAAACATAGAATGATAGAAAAAAATGATAATTTGCCACATAGAAGACCTTTTTTTTATCTTCGACACATAGAAGACCTAATAACAAATCATGATAAATTTAGTTAGTTGTTCCAATTTAGAGGAATACATACCCATGAATGCATGCCTCAGAAAACCAGTGTGGCATGCTTATATGTAACTAAAATAAAATGGATATTTGTGGAATAATCTCAAGGAAAGATTGCAATGATGACGCCGGTGTAGGACAAAAGAAGTATAGGGTGTCAATGTTGTAGCAGATCACCCGGACGTCAGAAAACCTGAGCGATATAGGGGGTACGCTCAACAAAAAGTAGTGCCAGAGCGAGCAGCCAACTACCGACGCAACACAAAGTCACACGAAAATCAATTCATAGCTGTAGATGCCCATCCTTCCGAGTAAATGAACTTCTGTTGGGTCTTAAAGTTTGTTAGGATGATCCTCGTTATTATACTAGTCGATGAAGGGGAGGAAGAAGAGATGTTAATTCACACTGTTCTCAGACCAAAACCAGCTTGATTAGTACTCCCTCCGTAAAGAAATATAAGTAGATCTAAGCGTTCTTACATTTCTTAACAGAGGGAATACCGTGGTATTAGTAGGACAACAGTGATGTTCCTTATTTTTGTTGTCCAAGTTTTTTCATTCTACGGGAAAGGAAAGAGATGGCGGGAAAGTGATCGACTGGTTAAGTTAACTTCCAGTATTGTTCCAGGATTCTTTTTGCATACTGAACTCAAGGTGAAATCCAAAAGAAAGAATAATTTCAATCCATGTTTTGTAGGTTTTCAATCCGTATTCGAAGTTTATTATTTAGTTAGGGCCTATTTAGACATATTTTTCAGTTAAAACTTGATCTTAATAACCTAAATCACTTTAAGGGCTACCCGTGGAGGGTAATGTTTTTTTGTAATGTTCTTTAGAACTTTACTATTTTGATAATTTTATTCCACTTTTTTGGACCTCGCTGGTTATTTGCCTTTCTTTTCTTTTACGTCAGATTGTCAAAATTGTTCGGAGTGCGAAACAAATTATTTTCAAGAGTTAGAGTGCGACAATAACCAAGGCAAGCGGCACTATTGATCATAGTTGCAATATAGTGTAGAAGTTCACCAAGAGTAGTATGCATGTTTGTTGACTATTTAAAGTAAATATGTAGGGTATTCCCACAAGATTTATTTTACCGTTGTGGCATACTAATATGATTTTGGGTGGGTTCTTTGATATTCGTGAATGGTATGACATAGCTACTTAAGTTCGACTTAATACGGTTGGTCATAGTGGGCAGTAATTTAGACTAGTAATATGCATATGCTACTGGTGGGGGGTATGTTACTACCTTCATTGTGTATAATAACATATGTATGGTATCATGCAATCCTTCATTCATTTAGATGTTGACTCGTTTTGCTTTGGGGCGCGTTATGTTACAGTAACATATTATGTTCCCGCCAAAAACCTCTCTCCTCATTAACTACTTGCTGCATAGGCAAACATGGCTTGGGGTCCCTTAGTTACTAGCTAAGTTACTCCCACCGTGACCAGCCTAGTTAATCATCTGAGTGGATTTAATTTGGTTAATTATCTCTCGAGAGGTCATCCCAGGCTACTATTGCCAGGAAACTACTTGCCGGGACCTCCCACTCAGTTGGTTGCAAAGGGCTTGGTCATGGACAAGACAACATAGGTAGGGACTTTCAGTATTTTTCTGGCCATGATTTTATGAGGTTGTAACTCAGATCTTCAATTTCCGGCATTCACACTTAGAAATGCAGTAAATGCCCAAAACTTGGCAGGAGGCTCCCAAAAATGGCTACGGCCTAGCATGTGTCATGGAATGGACTTTGCTGAGCATAATAAAATTTCCAAACCAATGGAGGTACGAGACTCACAATCCCATCACAAACCGAACACATTCCCTCTCAAAAGGTCTTGTTTACACACAACCTCCAAGAAAGGTTTTGTGAAATGCCCTCACATTCTTACCACACCCTCTAGGGTCTGTGTGATGACATCGCATCAAATCCCATGAATTTTTGGTGGCTTGCTTGCTCTTAGTTGGCTGCATGTCTGTGGTTCTTGGTGTTGTTCCCTTGCTCTTAGTTGGCTTCACTTGCCTGGTCTTGGACCAAAGACCATGAGTAGGGACTTCCAGCCCATTTTCGGGCATGGTTTTATGTGGCCGCAGCTTAAATCTCGAATTTCCAGTATTAAGCCCTAGAATTGCAGTAAATGGCCAGAATATGGCAGGAGGCCCACGAAAAAGCCATGTTCTATCGTGTGTCATGTAATGGGCTCTAGTGAGCACAGAAAAGTTTTGAGGAAAATGGAGGAACGACCCCCACACCCTCTTCACAAATCGGACATGTTCCCTCTCGAAAGGCCAGGGCATGGATTACGGTATGTGATGGCCTCCTTTGATTAATACTCAGTCGATAAAATCCATTAATAGGCCATGTTTTAAGTCTCTAATCCCAAGCCAACCAAGATGTAAAAAAAATTATATCTTGAACATTGGCTAGACATACATACACATATATAAGCATAGAGTTTCTATTGCATGCATTGGTAGATATAAACTTAAGTCATACAACAAAAATAAGGGTGTGCAAACTAGGGTATCCACAAGTTAGACCATAAAACTAAGACTAATAGTACTAAACATGTCCACCCTCTGGCTTTGGTGCTGCGACTAGGGTACATGAAGGTCAAGGTTATGGTGGCTTTGACTGCTTCTCCAACATCTTCGGCCTCTTTAGCATCTTAACTGTCCCCTGGTCCTTAGCTGGAAGAAGTGCATCTCTGAAGGTGACCTCATTCTTCAACATGTCCTTGTCATCATCCAACTGCTCCTTCTCCATCTTCAGTTACCCGACCTCATCCCTCAGCCTATTAGCTTCATGCATCCTCCTGGCCCTCTGAATCTCCATGATTTCGATACGCCCCATTAGTGCATTCATGTTTGCTCTAGGAAATCTACATAGACCTCCCTGTGCTCTAGGTCGATGGCATATGGGGGCATATGATCTTTGTTTTCCCAGCCACACATGCGCCTAACTCATCATGTCTAACAAAGTGACAGAACTAGGGATCCTCTCAAATATCGTCCTGGTAGACTCCCAAGGTGCGTGCCAAAGCCACCTGGATAGCCTTCTGTGGTTCCTCCGCCCATCTGGCATATGCGATAAGCTCTCGTTTCCACACTACCTATGTGAAGGCTTATGTGAAACAACCTTGTATTTTTATCACACCATCCATGGGTCATGCAATGACACCGTGCCAGGTCTTGAGAATTTCCATGGATTTACACGGCATCAAACCGCACGTCGACGGTCTCTCTATGCGAGAAGATGCCAGGACCTCCCTCTCAGTTGGGTGCACATGAGTTGCTCATGGACCAAACACTATAGGTAGGGACTTTCAGCCTTTTTCCGGCCATGATTTTAACTGTTCATAGCTCAGATCTTGAATTTCCGGCATTAAGCCTTAGAAATGTAGTAAATGCCCAAAATATAGCAGGAGCCGGCCGAAAAAGGCCAGGACCTGGCATGTGTCATGGAATGGACTTTAGTGAGCATAATAAAATTTTCAGGCCAGTGGAGGTACGAGCCTAACGATCCCTTTACAAACCAAATGTGCTCCATCTCAAAAGATAGATCCTTCCTAGGAGAAGGTCCTGTTTCCATACAACCTCCATGAAGGGTTCTATGAAATTCTACCAGGTTCTTACTACAACCTCTAGGGTTTGTGTGATGACATCACATCAGGTCCTGTGAATATTCGGTTGCACGTGGATTTCCGTGGATTTAAACGACAGAAAACCACATACCGATTGTATATCAATGGCTCCTGGTGCTGGTCCCTCGCTCTTAGTTGGGTGCACTGGGCCTGGTCATGGACCAAAGACCACGAGTAAGGACTTCTATCCCATTTTCGGGCATGGTTTTATGTGGCCGTACCTCAAATCTTGAATTTCCAGCATTAAGCCCTAGAAATGCAGTAAATGCCCATAATAAGGCAGGAGGCCCTCGATTGCCATATCCCTCCTCCCATC